>OX451384.1:21218824-21387824 GCA_949629135.1 Eremobia ochroleuca | reverse complement strand
AGTTAGTCCATCAGGAAGAAGATTCGGAATATTACTGAAAATTAGAATTTTTCTCTAGTTTGCTTCGCTTTCGTTTGTCAGAGGCCGGTTGAAGGTTTCTTGTCCCTTTAGTTGCGTTTTGGGCAAGATAAAACATGGATAAAACCATTAAAAGGCAAAACCTGATTTCCTGTAGGGCCTGTAACTAGTCCAGTGTAAATAGACCTACCTATTGATTGATCTAAGAATAACATCAACATACCTATTTAATTTTTGGATTACGTGGTTTTCTGAAAAGACAAATTGCGTTCCATAAGCGAGTAGTGAATAAAAAAGAAATATTCAAACATATTTTTTACTGTATTTCGTTTGTAGTGTTAGTAATATTGTATGTTTCTGTATTGAGAAATATTGATTTAAAATGTTGCTAAGGTGTTATGAACGAAATAAGGGTCTCAGAAATTAAATGGGGGCTCAGATGAATAGAATCTAAAAATGCTTTTAAGGAATGCTTTCTCAAAAAGCTAAAAATATGAACAGGCGATCTGGACCACACTTTATCCACGCACCTACAGACTTACTTGACAACATTGACAACTGTCATGGACGATTAATAGTAGGTGTACTGCTAGGAGTTTCTATGTAGTAGGTTACAGCTCATAAAAAAAACTGTGACTTCTCCTTTTAGAATTTTTAGTCTCTATTAATTACAGTCACAGTGTTTTCTGAATAATTTAATTTTACTTTTTCTCGTATACTGATTGTTATTTAGTTTACTTGTAAGTAAGAGTACTAGTCATTTGAAAATATTGTGATTATGGTGATAATGGCATATCGTGTTTTATTAGTCTTTATTTTAGCAATAATATGTGTAAAGACCGAAGAAGAAGCTGCATCACGTATGTCAAAATCAGAACGACAGAGTTTAAGGTAAATTATTAAAATAACATTCTTGAGCTGATTGAGCTAATCAACTGTAAATAAGTAGTTTCATTTCATTGTAGTTTGCAGAAATCTTAATATTTCAATCACGTTCATCGAGGACAAATATAAGAATAGAAAGTTATGCATAAAAGATTCACAAAAAATCTCGATTATTAGGAATATGAATAATATTTTGAATAATGCAGTGTGATAATGGGTTATATATTTTCTTTATCAGCTGTTGTATTATATGATTCTTCGACTTTTATGATGTTTTGAAAGGTGTCAAGATTTATCTTGAGAATATGCAGCCAGAAAATTAGTTGCAGATAATGATGGTATCACATTAAATGCTAGTGAAACAGGCAACATGACAACAGCCTATCAGATAATTTTGCATAAGAGTTGACAAAAGCTACATTTCAATCGGCAGTTGGAAACTAAGGGAGAGGCTGCATTACATACTGATATTGAGATTTATCTTGATATTTGATGTCTACATCTTGTCATATTAACCCCTTGGGTACGGATTTATTTGAGAAAATATCCTAGGCGAAAAAAGTGAATGGTGTGTCTCAGACGTCAAATGTACCGAAGGGTTTAACCTATTAAATGTGTCATCTATTGATGGATTGCTATTTGAACCACAGGAATTCTAGCTTTTAAACAGTAACACCTTTATCTCGGTCACATGCTACACGTCTATACTTATATCTTCAGGGTGTGTATTATACGCACAATATGGTCTTTGACATGCAGTTGGGGACACCAGCCCATATAATTTATTACCTATCTACTTATACTAATATAATTAAGCTGAAGAGTTTGTTTTTTTGTTTGAATGGGCTAATCTCTTAGAACTACCAGTCGGATTTCAAATTTGCCTATTGCATTTGAAAACACTATTTTTGAGGAAGATTATAGGCTATTTAACATATTACTGCGATAAAAAGTATCCTATGTATTAATCCAGGTTATCATCAACTATCTGTGCGCCAAATTTCATCCACATCCTATTAAAAGCATAATATTAATGATTGATATACTATCGTGAATTCATGCTAGCCTAGTACTTTTTGTTAGAATACTGCTGAGAAAGTCGGGTCATATTTCAATCATCATCCTAAAGACACGTAGCGCCATACAGCGTCCTAAAGCAATTGTGACTGTCGAAAGTTATTGTTCTTTTCCTCTGGAACAGATTTTTTATTCTAGATGAAAGGTACCCTATGTCCTTTCCTATACCCACCCCTACATGTATAATTATGCAAAATTCCATGACAATCAGTTCAGTGGATTAGGCGTGAAAAGGTAACAAACTTACTTTCGCATTTATAATATTATTAGAATTATTTTGGTTGATCAAGTAAGTGGTTGATTAAGTAGTTGGATATTGAGCTTGACCTTTCCATTGTATGCAGTAGGACACAACGCCGGGGTCACAAGGGATGTTTACCGAATTCGTTAGAAACTGTTGGGAATGGTTATAGGTTTTTCTCGCAGATGATTGGTGAAATATGATATCAGGACGATCATTTATAATCACAATCAGTTGAAAGGAAATTTTTAGGCTTAGTATGGGCATGTGATGAGGAGGTAGGAATCGTATGTGACTGAAAGGGTGATGAATATAAATTTTGATGGATAGAGAGGAACTGGAAGGTCAAAGAAAAGATGGATGGATTGTGAGAGGAATGATATGAAAGACAAGGGAGTGATTAATAGCATGGTGGTTGACTGGGGATACGGAAAAGTAATGTAATAGCAGTGAATAATCATGTTCATTGGTGAAGTTTTGTTTGTTTTTATCGGAATTACACACAGAAAAAGTAGGAAACAGCAGAGTCAATATATATACTTTTAAGAACAAAACATCTGCATTCCTTACTCTTAAGACTACAGAACTTGTGTATTTCTATAACTACTAGCTCCATCTTCACGTCTTCATTTGGCTACTGATTCTGAATGCATTGCACTGCTGCCGGGGGAGAGGCGGGTGTAATGTACTCGATTTGTGTGAGCAAATATTAAGAATCTGGACGTTAAATCTACACATCTATACTAATATAATAAAGAGAAAAGATTTGTATTTTTGTATGTATGTTTGTAACAAATAAACTTAAAAACTACTGGACCAATTTCAAAAATTTTTTCGCCATTAGAATGCTACACTATCTCTAAGTAACATAGGCTATATTTATTACTAGAAAAATTAGGGGTCCCTACTAAAACTACAATAATTTAACCCAAGGTGTAAAAACAATTTGCCATAAAGTGTCTCATCACATGCGCTGCGGAAACTATTGATAATAGAAAAAAAATGTTCTACAATATTAAAGAACATATCAATATCTACAAAAGAGTTCACTATACCATATGTCTAACTATTGTAGTAACTTATAACTAAAATTCAAATTCATTTATTCAATAAATATAAGCTTACAGTTTACACCAAATCGCTTATATCTATGCTAATTACACTAATATTAAATTACATTATAATGTCAATTAAAAACATAGATAATAAAAAAATAAAAAATGATATAAGAATGAAGGGGAACAGAGATGACGGCTGATAGAGATGTATGTGGAACAAAACATTTTGCGGAGATCGCAATGGGATAAGTGCAGGAGAACGATATTTTTTTATTTGGGTAACGAGGCTGTATGGTCATCATATTGGAGGAAATTAGGTATCCCGTCCCGGTGACCTTAATTAATACACAGTATTTATTTCAGGGAGGAGGCTAGAAAAATGTTTTATCATGCATATAATGCATACATGGAGAATGCGTATCCTGCTGATGAGCTGATGCCGCTCAGCTGTAATGGCCGCTGGAAAGGTATCACTCCGAGTCGTGGAGACATGGATGACGCACTGGGAAAGTAAGCAATATATAATATAATAATAAATACAATAATTATAATAACAATCAATTATAACAAAAAGCGACTATCCACTACAATAGACCAGACATAGCCCTGCAGGATAAAATAAGAAAAATCAATTACCTCATAGACATTGCAGGTCCCAATACTCATAACCTACAAAAAAAACCATATCTGAAAAAATAAGTAAATATGCTGAACTTAAAGAAGTCACAAGAATCTGGAGACGATAAAAAGTGTATGTTATTACTATAGCTCTCTCCACGACTGGCATTATTCCCAACCAAATTCTCCATAGCCTGAAACTAATAGATTTAGAAGAATCCGTCTATATTAACCTACAGAAAGCTGCCATCTGAAACACCTGCAGAATAGTTAGGAAATTCATGCAGTTAGAGGAAGAAAAGACACCCTCATCTTAAATACACACCACATGCAGATGCAGCGTGTATTAGTTGGCTTTTAGCTAAAAACAGCCTAAGAACTGAAAAAAAAAACACTCCTAACAATAATAACACATACAATCATCATGGGTGTATGCAGCCCCCATCAGCAATTGATATACCTATGGCTTATTAGGGGGTATATCAATCGGGGAATGGCAAAGGTACCAATAGTCCGTTCAAAATTTATCTGATGAAAGTGTAAACAAACCCTATCACTCACCTTTGCTTACAAAGCTTCAACATAATATGTCACTACTTTTCCAACAATTATTGTTTGAATAACAATTATTGTTATCCAAAAATCATCGACGAAAGTTGGGGTTAAAATTAACCTTAACTGGCAAATGAAAACGTCTTTAAGATGACATAACAGATCAAATCAGGGCACTCCGTTTGTAATTGGCACTACAAAATGCCATCCGCAGGTGCGTTTTCTGATTTATTTGTTTAGATATTCATCAGATACTTTTGGAAGAGACTATACAAATAATTTACCAGCTAAATGTATGCGAGACAAGGAGGACACTCCGGGTCCAGCGGGAGCAGCTGCCCTTCCCTGCCAGCTTAGTTATGTCCATAACAATAATATTCAATAAGCTAATCCAAGTAAAGTACCTACTTACAAAAGTAATTGACAAGTTAAACATTATTGAAAATTTTCAAGTCTCTGATAAGAAAAGTAATAGAAATGGCATTCTTACGGGTATTTTTTTTACAATTTATGACTTACTAGCGACCCGCCCCGGGTTCGCACGGGTGCAATGCTGATCACTACATAGTATAAAACAAAGTCGCTTCCCGCTGTCTGTCTGTCTCTATGTATGCTTAGATCTTGAAAACTATGCTACGGATTTTGATGCGGTTTTTTTTATAAATAAGAGTGATTCAAGAGGAAGGTTTATACATGCATAATACATATAGTAGAGAAACACTGATAATTTTAGAGCCATTATTTCTAGTAAAAAGTATAGGATAAAAAATCGTTATTGTGGGTTATCCCTAAAAGATAGACATATACCATTGTGGATTTTTTTGTAGACCTTTTTTAAGGTGTACAATACTGTAGTACAGACGCCAGCGCATCAAGCTACCCGAAACTGTCAAAATTTCCCAATCAACTTTGAACCTTACTTTAGTGATAAAGTTGAAAATCCGTTGGGTAGTTTCAAGCGCCACCGGCCGACTCCCCGGGCCGGTAACGCCCGCATTTTAAATCTGTAATATCTGCGAAAATATTCATTTAAATTACATGCTGTAAAGGGCCATAATGATCTATATGAAATGCACAATGTTTTTAAGGTACTTAATTGGATAAGGATTAATGCTGTATTGCCTAAAATTGCTTCTTAAATAAGCCATTATTTCTCGTAAAAAGTTAAGGATAAAAAATGGTTATTGTGGGTTATCCCTAAGAGATAGACATATACCATCGCGGACTTTTTTGTAGAACTTTTTAAGGTGTACAATACTGTAGTACATTATTTTGATCTATCTCGAATGGTTCAGCCAGCGTTTACAATGTAAACGCAAAAAAATGTGTTTATTTACGACACACATTAGAAACCTCTAAAATTATCAGTGTTTCTCTACTATATTATGCATGTATTATACATATAAACCTTCCTCTTGAATCACTCTATCTATTAAAAAAAAACCGCATCAAAATCCGATGCGGAGTTTTAAAGATTAAGCATATATAGGGACAGACAGACAGGGAAGCGACTTTGTTTTATACTATGTAGTGATTTAATTTAATGCTGTTTAGGTACAGACGCCAGCACATCAAGCTACTACAATCTGTCAGATTTCTTTAATAGATTTTCAACTTTATTGCTAAAGGATAAGGGTCCAAGTTGATTGGGAAAATCTGATAGTTTCGGGTAGCTTGATGTGCTGGCGTCTGTACCATTTTAGAAAAACAAACATAAGGAAAACATACTTTTTACACAGTTACGTTATGTTTTCATATTGTTCATTGCTGAAAGACTAACATTTTTTTATCGTTGAATGTTATGTAACGCGAATATTCTACGTGTATAGGAAAGGGTAGCCATGCTATGTACGGATTGGATTCTTTAGATGATGCTAAGAAAGTACGCGGCACGTATGCACCCTTTCTGTTACATGTTGAAAGTATAATCGACAAGAAACGACTGGTATTTAAAATATACCCTTTAATGATGTATGCCAAGGCAAGTTTGAAACAAAACTGCAAACTTGAGTGCAGAAATGAAAGTATACTAAATAAAAAACTCTCTGAACAGCTTGACCTACATTCTAAAATCAGTAATGCAGAATCGAAAAATCGATAGAAACCTCGAACGCATTTATTTCCGATGACTTGTCTAGAAGAAAACTGGAATTTAGAAGCCACGTACGTATATATATGTAAGTGGCTGCAAAATTCCAGTTACTACATACTAGTCTAACGAAATATCTTCGGAAAATACGCGATGGGAGTTCGGCGTGTAACGCCTGCGATCTCATTAACATAATTATATACATAAACTCACGCCTTCTTCCCATGGGGTGTAGGCAGAAACTGCAAAATGCCACCTGCTACGATCCTTACAGACGGTAAATGTAATTAAATTACCGATAACACATCTAAAGTCCTCCAGACCGTATTTCGGCCACGTTTTCAAAGCATCCGAAAACGTCGCCGAGCAGGGTAATTTAGCCGCTAATCTTATAAATTTAAGAAAATCGGCAATATTAATAGTGCGTTATTTGGTCCTAATGATATATTATGTTTTCAGCTTCTCTCTAACTTTAGTGGACAGCCTGGACACGTTGGCGGTTCTGGGAGACTTCTCAGAGTTCAGCCGTGCCATCAAGCTGGTCATTAGAGATGTCACTTTCGATCACGACATTGTGGTCTCCGTCTTTGAAACCAACATACGAATGCTTGGGTAAGACTCCGTCAAGTTCTAATGCATAGACAACTAAACAGACTGTAAGGTTCCAACTACTGGGACTCAGGCCTCCTCCCTTTGAGTGGGGTGAGTGAGAATGTGTCGTCCCTAATCCATCACGAGGGGAGGGGTGGGGATCCAGGTTGGTGGATGTCACATTGCATATTTGTTTCTAGGACCTGCATGTTTCTTAACGGTGTTTTCTTTCACCGTTTTAGGAGCAGTAGTAAATTTAATAAATAGCACAAAAACTGCATACTTATCTACTTGTACGAGTAGAATAATCTTATAAGTAACTAGCGGCCCGCCCCAGCTTCGCACGGGTGCAATGTTTTTTTCGAATTTCCGAAATTTTCTTTCATACAAACCTTGTCCTGGCAATACCAAACATAACAAAAAAAATTTTGTTTTTTTTTTGTTTTGTTTGGTATTGCTAGTCAATTTAGCGCAGTCATTCGGAAGTTATGCGCGTACAGACATTTTGGCGACTTTCTTTTATACTATCATTGATGTATTTTTAATACATCAATACTATGTAAGGATTACGCAAAACAAGGTCCTCATTTATAATATTGGTATGAATCACTATGGCTTTATTCAACCACAAACACTGAAATAAACCTTAAACATGAAATAAGGATAATTAATCCACAACACATATTACTTACCAATTTCAAATTTACAATAGTTTTCCTACAACTAGTGGTACCAAAAAATAAATGTTGAAAATGAAATTAATAATATTGTAATCATGTATCATCACATCACACGCAAGTTTTACAATGTACAGACGCCTGCATATCAAGCTACCCGAAACTGTCAAATTTTCCCAATCAACTTTGAACCTTATGCTTTAGCGATAATGTTCAAAATCTATTAAAGAAATTTCACAGATTGTAGTAGCTTGAAGTGCTGGCGTCTGTACTTACTAACTTTTTCCCGAGTCTGCACACGCAGAGGTCGGCAAAAAACCTTTAAAAAGCTTCTTTCATCCAAAATACATATTTGTGCCAACCTTCATGGTGATCGGTCAAACGGTGTTGAAGTTTCAGATAGCAACATACATTTTTATCTTGTTAGTACACGACCTAGTCAGTTGTGATTGGGGATCCAATTATCATCAAAATACTTTAACTTGTGTAAATATTTGGCTTGCTTTCATTGCCTTTATCTTTTCTCAACGACTGACATAAGATTGGATTGTTATTAACAATTTGTTTTAACGAGTACATAACAACATATGTACATAAATAACAAACATCGTATAAGCATATCCTTTAGCGATTCCTCCTTAAGATATGTTTAAATTGCCCACCACAAACTGAATTGGTTCAAAGCGCCGGATATTGTAATCTAAGTTCGTTACATTTGATTCGAACGCAGGAAATATATGTCGTGAAGTCGTGTACACAGAGGCTTTTATGTATGCATATAAAAGTAATTTGTTGCATTTTAATAGAGTCACAGCGTCTACATAGCACATGCAGATACGAATTGCTAATACGCTATGCAGCATCAAAGAAATAGCTGAAAAGCGTGATTTAGCTATCGCGACAGAACACAAGAATTTAAAACGTGATGGATGATGATTTCGCATAATATCCGGTGCTTATGCTAAATTTATCTTGTATGTTATGGCCCCACTGATCTGTGTGTGGCCCTTTTGTAAATCTTGATAAATAATGCACACGCAACCAAAAATTGAACACTGACTGAAATTTATTGTTACCACATCGTTTTATGCATACTTTTCACGATTGCTGTACGACCTGAACGTCAGGACATTGTCATAGCACTGCATTGTTACAGGGGTCTGCTATCAGCCCATGTGTTGGCTACAAACCTGAAGAACGACGTACCAGCCTTGCAGTGGTATAACGGAGAACTGCTCACAATGGCAGAAAACCTGGGCAAGAGGTTACTGCCTGCATTCAATACTTCAACTGGAATACCCCACGGAAGGGTAAGTTCACTACTAAAAATAAGTCAGTAATTTTTGAGTTATTTAAATCTCAAATCCCCTCGATTTGAGATTTTTGTGGTGTGACTTCCGGGCAAAAACCGAACCTTTCATGAATAGAGCAAAGTAGTCATCCCCCGCCAAAACCACAATGCTCACTTATCACAATAGCTATTATTTCTAACAACACAGTTCCGTGTATTTGAAAGACCCGACTGCATGACAATTCGATAGATTCCAGCTTGTCATGTTTCCATTCCTGGGACTCAGACTGAATAGGTATTCAACAATAATTATGAAATAATTTTTAATAACATAACATCAATCCTACAGGATTGATGTTGTAGTGTATGTAGATATTATTATATCACACTACAAACCGATAACATTGTTGTGACGTTGCCTCGGGCGCGCACGTCGCTCGGTTATAAATACCGGTCCGAATGGTGGGGCAGGCAGTCGTTGTCGAACTGTCGGCCTGTGCGGTGGTGCGTTGGCGAGTCAACTAGTGATTGTGTGTGAGTGGGTGTATTCTACATTGGCGACGAGGAGAAAAAACCGTGAGTTTTATATTTAAATTATCTACAAAAGCAAATAAGACAATTTATTCATGTTCATAAAGTAAAATAACATTTATTTTTGGAGATAGATTGAAATAAAGTTTTTTTTTCTTTCCTTCTCATAAACAAAGAACCTATTTATGATGAACAAAAAGACAGTATTTATTATCTATACCGGGAAAGAAAACATAGTCTTCTACATTTCGGAAATAAAAATATGAAATATTGTCACATTTCAAAGAGTCAAATAAGTTTTAATATAAACATCACGCCTATATTCCTCAAAGGTGGTAGGCAGCAATATGAGATGTTACCACGTTTCAGCAGTTACGTTAAGCATGCCTGTTCGGACTTCGATCTGTCCTTGGAAAGTTCCTTATAGAAAAACTAAGTGACACCACCCAATCTGGGAGTCGAACTCAGGATGCTTATTTAACCAATTCGTGCAAAATGATTTGTTCAATTATAAAACAAGACCAAATAAATGTCTGGCAGTAGATTATATCTACTGGTCATTAAATTGACAAGTTATCAAAGGATGACGGTTATCGCAGTAGATCATATCTACTGGTCATTAAACTGACAAGTCACCAAAGGGTGACAGTCAAATCAGTAGAATATACCTAATGGTTATTACGTAATAGTTATCATTCATGTACATACTGCTCGGATTTTTTTTAACTTTTCAGTTGAATGCAAATCCTTAATTCTTTGATTCCAGGTAATTAAACAATAAAATGAGTTCCCAACTCACGCTTGAGAAATTTGATTGCGAGGGGGAACCTTCATCAGTAGGAACGAGATGGGAACGCTGGAAACGAGCACTATTGATCTACCTAGAAGCTGCTGACATCAAGAGTTGTGAGAAAAAACGTGCTTCGCTGCTACATTTTGGTGGACTAGAGCTACAGGAGATATTTTATAATATACCGGATGCAAATGTATCATCAGCGAATGGAGTGGACGTCTTCGAAGTTGCTATCACCAAACTCGACGCCTACTTCCTTCCCAAACAAAGCAAGATCTACGAACGTCACCTTTTCCGATTGATCAAACAAGAAGCAAATGAAAAGTTCGAAAAATTCATAGTACGGCTTAGACAGCAAGCAGACAAATGTCAATTTAAAGACAAAGACGATCAAATAATCGATCAAATCACAGAAAAGTGTTCCTCAAAAGAGCTCAGGAAGAAAATTCTACAAACAGGAGACTCAATAACGCTAACAAATATAATTGCTGAAGCAAATACTCTCGAAGCCGTAAGTCGACAAATAGAAGAATTCGGAGGAAGCAGCACATCAACTGAAAACATTAATAGAATAAAAGACACAAAATCAGAAATGAAGGAAAAAAACAATAGCAGTGATAAGAAGTGGAAAAGACAACCAGGATGTGGAAGATGTGGAAATTCAGGACACGCATCTCACGACAGCAAATGCCCAGCAAAAGAAATAGATTGTTATAAATGTGGGTTAAAGGGACATTTCAGACAATTTTGCAGAACAATGACACGGAACAGAACGAATAAAAGGAAATATGAGGAAAACTACAACAAACAAAGCGGAAATAAAAAAATGAAAAGAGACAACAAAAGAAACGATACAAACCAGATAGATCAAGTAGAATCAGAAGGCATTCAATATGTGTTCAAAATCGACGATGACAGTGTATTAGATTGTCATGTTGGCGGAATGAAGGTTAAAATGTTAGTAGACTCTGGGTGTAAATGCAACTTGATCACAAACAAAACCTGGGACAACATGAAAAAAAATAAGGTACAGGTTCGTAACCAAACATCCATATGCAATAAGACTTTTTATGGTTATGGGAGTAAGAAACCCCTCGACCTAATGGGATCATTCGACGCAAACTTAAAAATCGCGGACAGGTCAGAAAACGCCACTTTCTACGTCATCGCTGATGGAACTAGAGATTTACTTGGAAAAGACACTGCCATGGCTATGGGGGTACTTAAAATCGGATTAGAAATCGACCATATGGAAACTAAGACAGAATTTCCGAAATTCAAGGATGTTTTAGTGGAGGTACCAATCGATGAGAAAGTACAACCAGTTTCTCAACCATTAAGAAGGATCCCCATACCACTAGAAGAAAAAGTCGACAAGAAAATAAAAGAGCTGTTAGAGAAAGACATCATTGAAGAAGTTCAAGGATCCTCGAGATGGGTATCCCCAATAGTCCCAGTTTTGAAGAACACCGGAGATGTTCGTATTTGCGTGGATATGAGGCGGGCCAACACAGCAATTCTACGCGAAAATCACCCATTGCCTACTATGGACAAGTTACTACCAAAAATTAAAAATGCAAAGTACTTTTCAAAACTGGACATAAAAGATGCTTTTCATCAGGTGGAATTGCATCCTAACTCGACATATTACAACTTTTATTACTAGTAAAGGCCTGTTTAGATACAAAAGATTAATGTTTGGAATATCCTGTGCTCCGGAAATATTTCAAAAGACCATAGAACGAATGTTATTGAGATGCAACGGCACCATTAATTTTATAGACGACATTTTAGTATACGGAAAGGATGTGGAAGAACACGATAAAAGATTAGAAACAGTAATGAAAACTCTAAGAGAAAATAATGTTGTACTGAGAAACGACAAGTGCATATTCAGGGAAGAAAAGGTTCAATTTTTGGGTCACGAATTATCACACAAAGGTGTAAAACCATTAGATAAGTACGTGACGACTATTCAAGAATTTCGTCCACCTATGAATATAGGTGAGCTTCAGAGCTTCTTGGGATTAATAAATTACGTTGGAAAATGGATTCCGGATTTGGCAACAACTACTGAACCATTAAAAGAACTGCTAAGAAAGAAACAGAGCAAAACGACAGAATTAAAAACCCTTTGGGGCAGAAAACAGGAATTTGCATTTAACAAATTAAAATCAGCTTTGTCTAATATTCCTACTCTAGGATACTATGACGTCAAAGATCGGACTATGGTCATAGCAGATGCCAGTCCGGTAGGACTAGGAGGAGTATTAGTTCAAATTAATGATCGTGGACCTCGCATTATAGCGTATGGTCATCGGACACTAACAGACTGCGAAAGGCGATATTGCCAAACGGAAAAAGAAGCCTTAGCTCTAGTCTGGGCTGTGGAACATTTTTATGTTTTCCTGTTTGGAAAAGAGTTTGAATTAGTAACCGACCATAAACCACTTGAGGTTATATTTGGTCCTAAATCAAAACCATGCGCGAGGATCGAAAGATGGATACTACGCCTTCAAGCATATACATTCAAAGTAATATACAAACCTGGGAAAGAAAATATAGCAGATAGTTTATCAAGATTGTGTAAATTAAATACAACAATGCAGGACAAATCGGACAACTATATTCACCAAATTGTTGAAGGAAGCAGACCAATAGCAGTATCACTGGAACAAATTATGGAGGCATCAAAACAAGACGAGGAAATATTAAAGGTAAGGGAGGGCCTGTATAACAACACATGGGATGAAGAGGTAAAAAATTACAAAATCTTCCAAAATGAATTATGCTTTTACGATGGAGTCTTGTTGAGAGGCACAAGAATTGTTATTCCAAGAAAATTGCGCAGCCAGGTGTTAACAGCTGCTCACGAAGGGCATCCAGGAATAGTCTTAATGAAGGCGAGACTAAGAACCAAAGTGTGGTGGCCTAGATATGACAAAGAAACCGAGAACTTGGTTAAATGCTGCAAAGGCTGTACGTTAGTTTCAACCCCAAGTCCTCCAAACCCATTGAAGCGACGGGCATTACCATGTGAACCTTGGGTAGATACATGTATAGATTTGTTGGGCCCTTTACCAAGCAGCGATTACATATTGGTTATCGTCGATTACTTCAGTCGATACAAGGAGGTGAAGATTTGTCGGAAAATTACCAGTACAGACATAATAAAATCTCTAAAAGAGATTTTTAGCAGGCTTGGTAACCCGATGACGATAACAGCTGATAATGGGAGACAATTCTGCAGCGAGGAGTTCAAAAAATTCTGTGTTGAACGGAATATAGTTTTGCATAACACGGTACCATACTGGCCTCAACAGAACGGAGAAGTCGAACGTCAGAACCGTGACATTCTAAAGCGACTAAAAATTAGCCAATTTGAGAATAAAAATTGGCAAGATGCTTTGTTAGAGTATTTGGCCATGTACAACAGTACCCCACATAGTGTTACGGGTAAAACGCCAGCAGAATTATTTTTCAAACGGCAATACCGTGATAACATACCCATGGCAGGAGACATTACACATACCCATAAACCGGAAGATGCAGATGTTCGAGACAGAGACCAAGAAAAGAAAGAAATTGGAAAAGAATATGCTGATAACAAAAGAAGAGCTCGTGAATGTCAACTAGTGCCTGGTGATAAAGTTTACGTCAAGAATATGGTTAAAGATAAACTAAGTTTAAATTATGACCCAACTTCGCATACAGTGGAAAAAAGTGAAGGTGGAGACATAAGTGTTCGAAACGACAGAACTGGGAAAATATCACGAAGAAATGTTGTTCATTTGAAAAAAATCGAAGGCCAATGGGAAGTTGTAAATGATCAAAGTAAAGAAACAGACGGAGGAGAAGATACAAACGAATCAGAAAATAGAATAGAAGAAGGGTAGACGAAAGTAAACACTAAACTTAACAATGAAGTGATTTTAATTTTTGTGCTATGATTTTGTTATGCCAGCGATATGAATTAATTATGAATAAAATAATAGTAACATGTCAAATGTCTTATTAATCACTGTGGTTACAATACAACAAGTTAAAACAAGGAAGGGAATGTAGTGTATGTAGATATTATTATATCACACTACAAACCGATAACATTGTTGTGACGTTGCCTCGGGCGCGCACGTCGCTCGGTTATAAATACCGGTCCGAATGGTGGGGCAGGCAGTCGTTGTCGAACTGTCGGCCTGTGCGGTGGTGCGTTGGCGAGTCAACTAGTGATTGTGTGTGAGTGGGTGTATTCTACAGATGTTATGTTATTAAAAATTATTTGGTTAGGCAGATGTGTACTTATACTACAAATATTTTTAACGCTGTACAGATAAACCTGCGTCACGGCATGCGGGGTATGTCAGAGTCTCGCGAGACGTGCACGGCCTGCGCCGGCACTATGATCCTCGAGATGGCAGCACTCTCCCGCCTGACTGGCCATCCCGTCTACGAACAGAAGGCGCACAAGGCTATGGATAGGCTCTGGAAAATTAGACATAGGTAAGTGTATTGAGGCCGTCAAGAAATATAAAGGTTGTGACGTTCAACGGCCCTTAGGCCCATTGTGACCACAAATTACTAATCACGATTAGCTCTAAACTAGGGTTTTTTTAGTCCGCGCCCCTTTTTTTATAGAACTTTTGTTTGGTTACTTTTTTTTTTGTAGGTATTACAGTTACAATTCTCCTCCCTCGGACACCTTATCATCTAGCCTTACTATACTAACTTAAATGTACGTGAGTCCATCTTATAATCAACATTACGTTTAGTATATTGCAAACCTGAATAGGTATAGTTTGTTCAAAATAAGTAACTGAATAGATTCCAATAATTTTTACAGCATGTTATATTTTGTCCCAAAAGTATTTGAAAAAGGTAACAAGTTGGAAACCGAGCGATACTAAGTACATATCCGCAATCATATGCGCACAACACAGGTCACTGCCGATCGGCCGGCGGCGCGTGTTAAGTGGTAACTAACTTTTTGTACGGACAATCAGGTAACATAAGAAGCTTATAACTTCGTATTTTTTTATGATACAGTTTTGAAATTTTGTACATAGATTCTTTACATAAAAATACTAGACACGTGTTTCAGGTTTCGCATATACTAAAAATAATGTTGTATATGTATACTTAACTTTACTTTTTTTTGTGTCACTCTTGCATGCTCATGCTATTAAAAGGTTACCATATATGCATATTATTTTCTTTTATCGTTTTATTACAATTTATTGTTATTTTTACTATTTTCTACTTATTATACTAAACTAGGGTTAGAGAACAATCTCTTTCATATGTGGTCATTACTTTTTGTGTTCATGATATTTCATAAGAGGGGCAAGCATCTGTGGTAGGGTTGGTCACCTCCTTTAAAACATCATTCTACGTATCTCTGTCAATTTCAAACGATTGGGAGAAATAGAAGACTCTTTTGGCGCTAAATGTATATAATTATGTACTTATCCAGAAGCCAGTCGCTTCAACTCATTCTAAACTTCACTACATGTTTCTCTTTTGGTGCGCATCTTTACAGGTTACATTAACATAACAGGAGCAATTTTAAAACACACATACTATTCTACTTAGTAGTTAAAATTGTACCTCTTGAAACTTATAATGACAAATCATCATCTGCCTAGCCTTTTCCCAACTATGATGGGGTCGGCTTCCAGTCTTAACCGGATGCTGCTGAATACCGGTATTTTACATGGAGCGACTGCCTATCTGACCTCCACAACCCAGTTACTGGGTAATACGATACCCCTTGGTAAGACTGGTTGTCACAATTTCGGGCTAATGTCGACCCGTAACGACTGTCAAAGATCCACGAATGACAGCCGGGACCAACGGCTTAACGTGCTTTCGGAGGCACGTAGGGGTCTCGGTATGTAAAGATGGTCACTGATCCACAGACCAACCGCGGCAAGCGTAGCTTAACCTGATCGATCGACCTGTGCGACTGTTATTATTTAGCAACAGGCCCCTCTTAGTGACAACAGAAATTAAAAAAAAAAAAACATTGATTGCAGGACGTCGGATCTGATGGGCACAGTTATCAACATTCATTCGGGCGACTGGGTGCGCAAGGACGCCGGCGTCGGCGCTGGCATCGACTCCTACTACGAATACTGCCTCAAAGCCTATATTCTACTCGGCGATGAGAAGTACCTGGCCAGGTTCAACAGACACTACAACGCCGTCATGAAGTACATCAGCAGAGGTCCAGTTATGTTGGCAGTTCATATGCACCGGTAAGTTTCTATACAGATGTACATATGTGTACATATTATCAACTAGAGCCGTAAAAATAGTGCGGAGCAGGGGCGGGCCGCTAGTATACTTATAAACAATTTACTTTTGGAATCGCCATTACAATGTAGACGCCTTAGTATGTTGTCTTCTCTCAAATCATCTTCGGTCTTGGGTTTTTCCTCATAACCGTAATCTTTCAGGTAGAATGACCGGGCTTAAACCCGTGTGATTTCTTCTTATGGGGCATAAGAAGAAATCACACGGGTTTAAGCCCGGTGAATAAGGAGGCCATTCTATACCTGCGTGTGCAAACTTGGTATATACTAAACCGATGACGCGTTCACCTTAAACATCGTAAATAGCTTCAAACACCTGTAGCATTAATTTCTCATTTTGTACTCCTTTGATTGAAATGGCTGCCTAAACAGTCACCTTAACAGGATGTAAGGAGTTTGCCTCAGTTACCTAAATGTGGATTTTCTAATGAAATTAATTTGGGATAATCCCCAAAAACAGTAATTCTGTTTAGTGACATTTTGACTGGCTACTCTTTGACTACCAAACTTAGTACGAAAACCTCTATACGCTTCAGTATAGTTTTTACCTCTAGAATAAAAGCACTCGATGAGATATTATACCTTTTCTTCGTTCATATGGTCACTCATTTTAAAGTACACGTATTGCTCTTTACGGCGCGTCTATAGAAACTGACAACATTCTAGAATGTACCTTTATGGGCCCAGCCTTATACGATACGCAACTTCCCATTTGTCACGCTGTATAATAATAGACATGAAACAGGAGCAAAGATAATATAATGATTTATCATAATTTTAAAAGTAGACAAATTGAGCACGCCTTACCGACACGGGCAAGTTTCCGTAACCGTACTGCTTGAACAGTAAAACATTTTTCCGGTTTTCTTCTGAAATTTCCCGTGACACATTACAGCATTCCTCTTTTATGATGATTATTATGAGATTGAAAAAAAAAAAAAAAAAACTTCTAGCTGTCATGTTAGTCTAGAGCATAGGTTCCTTCCTTATTTTGCTCACCGCCAACATTGATTTTTTTTTTTAAGCCCCTTCTTTTTTTACATACCATCTATCGCGAATCTGAAACAGGTATTGCCACGATTATATATTATATTTAACGTGTAATATTATACAGTCGTAAAATAGATATCATTTTCGCTGGGTCTTTCACAGCCCCCTTGAAACTCTCAAACTTATCGGCCCCGTTGAGAACCTATGGTGTAGAGTCTACTTTTCCTCTTGCTGCCATGTTAGTCTAAACTCTAGACCCTAGCAGCGCGATTGCTGGGCATGAGGTACTGTTTTCGATCTCCTCGGCCAAAGTGTTTTTGGGTCCATTACAAATTTCTCAGTAGCAGCCCGGGGTCATGATATTTATTTTTGTACAAGCACACCAACAAACAGCACAGTCACTTAAAAAAAAATCATCTAAAATTGGCATTTCAGTAGTAACCATGCAAATAACAGGTATACATGACATTTAACTTAAAAATATTTGAGACAAAGGATAACAATAAAAAGTGTGTCTAGTATATCCTAATCTAGAACACTACAAAAATAACTAATTTGAGCTACATAGACGTGCACTCTTCACACTGTCGAAATAGGGAACATCTGTATGAAGCAAAACTCATCGAAAAAATATCAACAGGAAAATCTGTCATGTTGGACCTTTCATTATATTGCCTTGCCATACGTGTTAGTGGGCTATTAATTAATGTGGTATTTAAGGTGGATGTAGGCAATTCAAAAATACGGAAATTGAGTTCAAAAATATACAACGTGTAACGTTAAATGCGCAAAACCTGAAAATAGTTTGATCAGAATAACGAGCAGAATTAATTGAACCACTTTTTAACATAGGTCACATTTTTCAAAAAATCTTCATTAAAAACGTTGCCGTGTCTATTTAATAGGTCAAGCAAGCCAATGTCAGCGCGGCGCAGCGGCCCGGTGACGACTCCTCCCTCGGTAAAGCGTCGTCGCAGACGCAAGAAACGATCAGAATAGCCAGTAAAACTAAAACAGCACATAAAACCTTTACAATTTTTTTAATGACTTATTTTCTCTCTGAAATAGGTCAATTGAAGTAAAAATCAGTTGGGGTGTGTGAGGTTTTGCGCATTTAACGTTACACGTTGTATGTGGGCATGTGGTTGGTTTACGGCAATAGGCTCGCACAAGATATATATAGATATATAGATTTCTTTAATAGATTTTCAACTTTATCGCTAAAGCTTAAGGTTCAAAGTTGATTGGGAAAATCTGACAGTTTCCGGTAGCTTGATGTGCTGGCGTCTGTACATAATATATTTATGGCATGTGTGCTCTTGTGTTTTAGGCCACATTTGCAGTCTCGTAACTTCATGGACGCGTTGCTTGCTTTCTGGCCCGGCCTTCAAGTATTGTTGGGTGACGTGCGGCCTGCGGTCGAGACACATGAGATGCTTTACCAAGTTATGCAGCGACACACATTTATTCCAGAGGCTTTCACTTCAGATTTCCAGGTGAATATAAATTCCTGATAAGGTTTGGCTATTGCACTTGGTTGAAATGCACCCATAAGAAAAAGAACAAAGGCGAAGGATGAGATCAAACGGCTACTGACACTGAAATGGAAATAGGTCATACTCAGAAAGCTATGGATGAAAGATGGTCACAAATTATCTCAAATACCTAAGGTACCCAATATATGAAAAACCGGCCAAGCGCGAGTCGGATTCGCGCACGAAGGGTTCCGTACCATTATCTATAAAAACGGCAAAAAAATCATGTCTGTTGTATGGGAGACCCCTTAAATATTTATTTTATTCTGTTTTTTAGTATTTGTTGTTATAGCGGCAACAGAAATACATCATCTGTGAAAATTTCAACTGTCTAACTATCACGGTTCATGAGATACAGTCTGGTGACAGACGGACGGACGGACAGCGGAGCGGGAGTAGTAAGGTTCCTTTTTACCCTTTGGGTACGGAACCCTAAAAAGAAGGAAGGGTATACATTCTAAAAGATGGAGTGACGACATTATACACATAGCCGGAGCCTTATGGCCCAGAAGGGCAAAGGACAGAGCCACCTGAAACGGTTTGGAGGAAGCTTTCACCGCAAAAGGCGGCCCCTACACCTAACAATACTAACCTTATTTAAGTACAAAACTAACATTACTAACAAATAAATAATTAAGTACACAACACAAAACTAAATGTAAGGGATAAAATAAAGCTAATAATAAATAATAATATATTTTTTAATTTTTTTTTTTATAAAAATATTTAAAATTATAATTTATAAGTGTTTAAATGAAATAAAGGAATAATAAACTTGGTTGAAATAATATTTTAAACTAATTTTTAGGTTCATTGGGGTCAACATCCTTTGCGGCCAGAGTTCTTAGAATCCACCTATTTCCTCCACCGCGCGACAGAGGACGATCATTATTTGCAAGTCGGGAAAGCGGTACTCAAAGCATTGCAGCAGTACACTCGGGTACCTTGCGGGTACGCAGCTGTTAACGATGTGAGGACACGCATTCACGAAGACAGAATGGATTCGTTCGTACTGGCCGAGACCTTCAAGTACCTTTACATGCTCTTTGGTGAAGATAAGGATGTGCCAATAAAGTTAGAAGATTACGTGTTAACCACCGAAGCGCATTTCTTGCCACTCTCATTGGCCACCGATGGTAAAAATACTACATATTTCACATTGAAACTTGATGATGAAGACGAAGACAAGTATAGGAAGTAAGTTATTGATCACTATCTGTTAATAACACCATGATTTACTATCGGTAAGCTTCACGCTGGTGAAGTTTCGCCAGCTTATTTATTTAGATTTATGAAAAAATGGTTTGGTCATGTTGAGAGAATGAATGAAAGTTTACTAACAAAAGATATTTACAAGGCAGATGTGAGTTGAAACGCAGGAATGGGACGTCCTGGTAGGATATAGAGTGACCTTATTGGTCATGTTCTTTACAAAGGTCAGGTGCGTAGTACTCGTAACCGACGAGCGTGTATGACCAGATGTAGGTATGAACGAGAATGAAGCAATAAGGGTATGTTAGGATCGTAGCAGATGGTGTTCTGTAGTTTCTGCCAAACCCCACGGGAAGAAGACGTAAGTTTATTTATGTATGTGTGTATAATAGCAGCCGTGCGATTCTGTAAATATCTCACAGTGAAAACTTGGGTGGAGTGAGTCGTTAATAGTGTCAATCCCTAGCATCAGCATGACTCACAGCTCACTCTAAACTCACTTCACCTTAGTTAGCACGGTGAGATTTTTCCAGAATCGACCGGCAGGAGCATTAATGTTGTTGCAGGACATGTCCGAATACGGCGTCGTTGGTGGCGGAGAAAGTGCGGCGCCCAATGCGCGCGCTGCTCGGTGCGACGTCGGCGCGGCCGCCCGCGCGCCTGCGCCCGCTCACCGACCCGCGCCAGATACACACGCTGTCTGACATGGGCATCTCTGTGCTCACGCTACCCGACGGCAGGGTGCAGCTGCTCTACACTACATCTACGGTAAGTTGCTGCATACTGTCTTTTTGTCGAAAGTATAGGAGCAATTCCCGTATTTGTAAGATTGTTTGCATTGTAATCTCAGTCTGATTTGTCAAAAATATTACTAATTTACCTACACTAATTTACCTACATTTTGACAATTTGTTGATATTGTGTGTCGCTGCAATGAGATTGCGACTATAGACTTAGAACCTTTTTAAATACGGGAACTTAGACTTTAGTTGATTTTTGCATTTTCAGGCAAAATCGGCGAAAGATGCTGCGGAAGGCCTCACCTTCATGCGTGAAATGTCCAAGTGGAATTCACTAAGTGATATAGAAAACGGTGTGGTTCCCGCCGCAGTGAAGGTCAATGACAAGATATTCCCAGCTGGCCCCGGACACTTCGGCAAGGAGATCTCTGCGAAGAACCAGTACACCAACACTATCGCCTTTGTCATCCCGCTAGACGCCTGCACACCCATTGAAAACAAAAACGAGGTCAAAGGCAAGTTCGGCATCGCCAGACGAGGTCAGTGCACGTTTGCTCAGAAAGTACGCCATATGCAAACCGCTGGGGCTTCTTTGGCAATTATAATCGATAACATACCAGACTCCACACACGAGAGTACGGCCTTGTTCGCGATGTCCGGTGACGGGAAGGATGATATTGATATACCAGCCGTGTTCCTATTCTCTCAAGAAGCTCGCATCTTAACAGATACCTTCTTGTTAAAGCCAGAATTGACAGTGACCGTCGGCGAGCTAAAAGCAATGAAAGCGCAATTTGAAAACAGTTGCGACGATGGTAATTGTGAAACTGTTCTGGAGACTCCGAACGTTTCTAATGACAATGAATCTTTCGACCACTTGAAAAAAGTACTTAACCAGCTGGCATCGCAGTTCGAGTTGTCTCTATCCCATGAGGAACAGAAAACTGAAGAATCAGAGAAGGTCATTATATCGAAAAGTAAATATATAAGTGAGGATGGTAACTTAGAAGGTCCACTTGATGCTTGCACGGCTAAGACTGACGCTAAAACAAGCAATGAAGAAATCGTAGGCACTGCCGAAGACGTTACTGACGAGACCGAGTCGAAGAAGGAACAGGACAGGTTTTGACCATTGCAAATACGTAAAATGCATTAATTACAGGATCTGGAACTTATTTTGACCTTGCCTTGAGTTATGTGATGGTATGGTATTCAGTGGTACACGGATCTAAAGGAGGCTTAGACATTGTATTTGTGCTTATAGTATTGTTTGTGCGGCAGTCTGTGTACGTTTTAGGCTCGGGATCCAGATTATTTTCTAATTTGGAAAGTCTGATATTTACGCATGTGTGTGAAAAACTGTATATACAGTAACGGGTTCAGTCAATAACTTATTATAACGCTTTTACTCCAGGTACAGGTTCTCTAGGAAGGGCCATTATATAAATTCGTCCCGACCGAATGTGTATTCTTTGATTTGTTTGAGTGGCCAACGAAGTCAGTAAACATTTAAAATATAAACGATTCTGTTAACATGACGTGATGGAAGGCGCGCGGCCGACGATGCGTGATGTCTCTGAGTATCATAAATAGGTTAGATTTCGAAAATAAATCAATGTTATTTATAATTCAATGATAATTCAATATTTGTAGTTCTACTTCACAATAAAGAACACTATAAATGTGTTAATCAGTGAACAACTGTGAAACTAAGCTTAAGTATTTTGAATTAAAATATTTTTCTTCACTCAGATAGTAAGTATAAAGTAATGCAAAGCCACTGTTATGGATTGCTTCAAATTGTATTTATGATCAGTTAGGTCAGCATATTATAATGATCACGGTGTAAACTTAAGTAAATTATGTACCCCAAGGAACAAAATAAGGTTTTAAGACCAAACCTAAAGCATGCAACATACTTGCGTGCCATTGTGCAAGCAAAACAGAAAAGCAAGGTTTGCCAATTTATACGGCGTAAGTCCACACAGACGTCTTTATTAATGTGTTAATTAATTAATTATTTCATAAAAGAATTTTATTATTTTATTGGTGGCCGTCCTCAGTGACACTGACTGTACAATTATTGTAAATATAAACGTGCATGAACTTGTATATTACATAAAATACAAAATCATTGTTGTGTAAATGTAAATAGTCTAAAAATGTACTACATACAACGTATAAAACTCCTGTACATATTGTTTTAAGATATAAAATTATAATTATAAAGAATTTTCGTGCCTTTTCAATATCTACTTACACTTATTGTTTTGAGCTGGTTTAGCTGATGCACGCAGTTAAACAATAAATATTTATTTTTATCTTTTATAAATTAATAATATCTTACGGCAACAAGACTATTCACTGTTTTAGTATAACTAAAAAGTCTATAATTTTATCATTTTTAATTACAAGTTTTACTTCGTTTTTAAAGAACTTAAATAAATTCTTGTTACTTTTAAGTTTTGTTTTTTTTTTTTCTATTATAATTTTGCAATGCGATATAGACATGTATTTATCGCTGGACAAACTGGGTCGGGTGATCAACAGGGGTTTATCCGAATATGCCTGTTTTAGATTAAATTTTGAATGGTCAAATTAATGTAGGTACATACTTCCGGAATAAAATATGTGTCTACATCATTGTTTTACGAAAATTAACGGTTTAACCTTCAAGCGGGCGCGCGGTCATTTGTAACGCCAGCGGTCGCGCGTAACCTAAAAGACCTATAGGATATTTCAGAGGATATTTCAGGGATTTAAAACACTAATTATTTAACATTTTTTTGTATTTATCACATTATCATTATGTTAGGACATAAACAAAATTATAAAATCAAAATAATATTCTATTTTTTTTTGGATTTGTAAGCAATTTGGCATCATAAATGTATCGAGAATCGATCAAGGCGCGGTCGATTCGACGCCGCGCCACTGCTTGAAGGTTAACCCTTAATTGCATGATTTTTACTTTTCAAGCAAATTAAATTTATTTGGACATAACATTAGCTCTATAGTAAGGAAAAAATATTTAAAAAAATATATCCATAATATTACTTTTTTTTTTTTAATGGCTTGGTGTAAATAAAATTTACATCTTTATGTAATCAGAACGAATCTACTGGGAACATAATGAATTGAATATCTCTAACAATTGGGGAATCCCCGTGCTCTGTGGAAACGAAAAATATGGCATTGGATTGGTTGATGGAAATTTCCATCACGATGCAGTTAAGGGTTAAAACAAGAAATCCTAAACGGTCGATTTCATAACCATTTTCCGTTTCATTTCCTAATTATAGCACAATAGGGAATTTAACACTTGGGTTTCTTTAAACTAATTCAGTTGATCAACTGCAAATATTTTATACTGTGGACACACGGATAAATACGCCGCGCTGCATTGGGGAGGAGGCGGAGGTAGCGATTCATATGCCTACAGGCCCGGAAAACCTCGCCTTAATAGTACGGGCGGTGGTGTTGAAAGGGGATTGAAGATTTTTATATGGAGCCTGGCATACCTACTGTGGCGCCATTTTTTATTTCCTTTTTCAAAATGGCGGACACGTAGGTATGCCACGAATCTCAAAGCCCTGTATACCGGCACAGCATACTAAATATAGTTTTCCCTTAGTGCATAGGATATCTGAGCGTCAGCTGCTCCAGTAATGGGGGGGTCGAAAGTTCGAGAATGTCAAAGCTGTTAAAAATAAAACTTCGAAGTCTTTTTATAGGTACTGCGCCAAAACCTTATGGGATGGGTTTTTGCGATCATCCAGTCGCGTCAATGGATATGATTGTAGCGATAGCACATATCAGGGGCAATTTTGCTCTCGTAATTTTAAGAACGTTCACAGTCTGGTCTGATCTGTCTCAATCTGTCAAAAAATGTTCTAATTTCCCACAGACATATAAAGAGAATTTCCCTACATTTTTGACAAGTTTTTGACACTGATTGCCGCTGAGAGTGAGATTGCTACTAGATTTTGAACGTTTTTTATTACGGGACTTGGTGTTCAGGGCTCAATTGAAAACTATGGGTACTAGGACAAAAATGAACTACTCGTATGTTATCAATTTAGAAGGAAAATAAAACTGCATTTGTGTTTTTGAAAAAGCTTCTGCCCAAGGGCAGTCGAAAATAGCGCCTAGGACACGCATTATAGTTGCGCCCCTTCGTAAATTATCTTCTTCTTCTTCCTGCACTCGTCCCATTTTATTTGGGGTCGGCGCAACACGTTTTCTTTCTCCATTCTTCCCTGTTAGACGTCATGGCATCATTTACTCCTTTCTCTTTCATATCATTCCTCACACCGTCCACCCATCTTTTCTTTGGCCTTCCTCTCCCTCTCCATCCATCTACATTCATCACTCTTTTTGTTACATGCGTTTCATCCCTCCTCATTACATTCCTTCGTAAATTATATTAATATAAAACGGATACCACAAATAAAACACACGAAATAAAACAGTCCTAAATCTTACTTACAAGACATAAAATATTTATTTTATTTTTTATAACGAAAGTAAATCCGCAAAACCTATACATTTACAACTGCACTTTCTTGGTTTTCTGCGACGCAAACATATCGTTGATGTTTTCAAAATTAGTCTTCCCGCTCTACATTGCAAAGCTAGGTCGCATAACCATTCTTGAGTCATTGTAGCCCTCAAATACGAAAGTATCAACTTACTAAAAGATCTCTCACAACTTGCGATGGATACTGCAACTGTAAGCATAATTTGAATAGAAATGCGCAGATTTGGAAATTCACTTTCATCCCCGTACTGCCGCGATTTTGCGCGCCCCCCTTTGATAGGCACCCGGGGCTTGTGCCCTATTTGCCCCACCCAAGTTACACCTCTGCTTCTGACTGAGCCGAATATTCGGTATAAATCTAGCCACTACTATAAGATTTCAAACTAATTAAGTACTTGTAAGGTTTTGAAAAAACGTGTACTACTATAACATTTCCACATGGCCAACAAAAGTTCGGAAGGGAAAGCCTGCCTAATTTTTTGCAAGTAAAATAAGAAAAAAATGACATAAAAGGAATTATTTTAATGAATTAATTAGTACAGCATAGGGGTGACTTCGTAATAAAAAAGTCAACTAGTCAATTAATGCCATTGATTCGTAACACATTTTACATGTAACCTCCTGGTTTTAGAGCAGACTTGAGTCGCCGGGGCTGTGGACTGTAGTCTGGTGCGGGCACGGGCGGCCCTTGCGGCTGCTGCCACGGATCGCGGTGCGACCACGGAGCCTCCACTGCAGGCGAGGTTGGAGGCCTAGCCGGCACCGGCGCCGGCCGCTTCATATCCTCTAGGTACGAGAAGGGACGATTGGGCTGACCACGATGCCACGTATCCGAAGGGTCGTAGGAACGGCTGTAAATTCGCAAAACAAAAAGTGGTGATTCCGTCTTATAATTAACTCTACTTGGGCTGATTTTTCAACCATCTGATAAATTATTCGAGGAATAATTTTGAAATTTTGACAGTTATTTTATACAAAAACTGTCAAACGTCAATTTTATTCCTCGAATAAAGGTCATCTGGCGATGGATAAATCAGCCCTAAGGGCTGATTTTCCAATAGTCCGATAACGTTTATTTCAAGAATAAATATGTCAGTTTGACATATTTTCTTTGCTAAAGCTATGAAAATGCAATATTAATTCCTCAGATAAAAGTTATCTAACTATTGAAAAATCAGCCCTTACTAGTACAATATATATAATATATTGGTCAGTTAGTATGCCAATAACAAACGAGTCAACGAAACTGACAGTTGTCCTTAGAACGAAACTGACAGTTGTCCTTTTTTCATTAGTTTGATTGAGTTTGAATAGATAATTTAATTTTAGTAGCTACAAAATCAGAAATATTATAGCGGGGAAAATAAAATGAAGATACAAAGACAGTTTCTTTATTTCCTCTTTTAGTAGGATCTTTAGCATTCAGCTGTTCTCCCCAGTACTGTATTTGGTTGTAAAGTTCGTCTTTTAATCCCATAGACTAATCAAACATGCATCTAATGTCTCTTGGTATTAGGTTTACCTTTGCACAAAGAATGATTAAAAATAAATAATATAATAAAAACTACTAACTTGGAATAGCTGGTATCAGATCGCTTTGGCGGTCGTTTCGGGCCGCGCTCGGATTCATCATCGTTGAAACCATTGTTCACCTGAGCTCTGTAAAACACAAAGTTCATAACTTATATTTACTGTCAAAAAACTAGGGTGTTATAATTTTGATAAAATAATGCCTTGTAGTTTGTTAATAGATAACTCGTATTATATGTAACTGTCTTTTCAAGTCAACATCCGAAACTTATAGAGATAGCGACAAATACTCAAAAGACGTCTCGGGGTCGATTCTGATAAAAAACTGCAACATTTGATTTTGATAAGTACATATGCAACAGAAGAGTAATTGCGTAACACACTATCAGTAGCAATGGGTTTCATTTTGACAGCTCAACAATATTCATTGCGTTATTTACGTTGTTGAGCAGACACATTTTTCCAACATATGGAGCAATGGATTAGCAATATGCTTCAAAATGATTCAAATTGAGAGTAATAGGGTGTTTCGCAATTAGATTTTGTTTCACAGTGATCTTTATTCACGTTGCTATAGGGTTCGTAATAGGATGGTGTCAGAGGTAAAATAAGCAGAGCTTAGACGATCAAAATCAAATGATTCATGCTTTCGAGGCTTTTTATGAGGAGGGTATACGATCTTCTTACAGAATTAACAATTATAATGACAACGAAATCTTACCCTCTCGCAAACGGTGAATATACTTCTGGTTCACGTGAGTTCGTCGCCCAGTTAATGTCATCGGGCTTCCTCGGCTGGCTGTTAATAGTATTAATAAGTTTGTTATTACCTACTTTTACCACATAAACGCATAAACACTTATCATCAAATCAGTTTTCCACACACGAGTAGACAGAGGTGTAGATAATTTGCTACCTATGTACTTTTTGAGATTATCTTGGATATTACTGACGTCATTGGAATTATGATGAAAACTCGATATAAGTCAGTTATAGTTGATATAAGGCTGCCTGTCCATTGACGCGGAGCGGAGAAACAGAGAAATATTAACCAATAGGATTGCATAAAATCTCAATGTAATATTTCTATTGGTTAATATTTCTCCGTTTCTCCGCTCCGCAGCCTCGCTCCGCGTCAATGGACAGGCAGCCTAAGTCTGAACTCGCCAAACCGTCTAGTAAGCGTAGTGATCAATGCTTTCTCTGTATGATAAGAGGAGTTTTCCCTGCAGTGGGGCAATAATAGGCTGGTATTGTAGGGCCTAATGGCACAAATCCAGACACTTGCCGGTCGATCCTGGAAAAATCTCACCGTGCTAACTAAGGTGAAGTGAGCTTAGAGTGAGCTGTGAGTCATGCTGATGCTAGGGATTGACACTATTGACGACTCACTCCACGCTCAATTCACCCAAGTTTTCACGGTGAGATGGTTACAGAATCGCACGGCAGGTGTCTGGATAACACGTTCTAGCTGAATCCCAATTCAAACTGCTGCGCGTGCTCAGCATTCACGCTTGCGGCCATTGGCCCAACCGCAAGGTAATTGCGTAACACATTATCAGTAGCAATGGGTTTCGTTTTGACAGTTCAATAACATTCATTGCGTTATTTACGTTGTTGAGCAGACACATTTTTCGAACAAATGGATCAATGGATTAGCAATATGCTTCAAAATGATTCTAATTGAGAGTAATAGTGTGTTACGCAATTAGGATGCTGGTGTCTACAAAACTTCAATCAATATGTTAACACAATTTTTTCCAGCAGATAGATAATGCTAATTACACTTACTCGAATGCATTCAGAACCCCCATCTTATGGATAGAATGCTGAAAACATAATTTAATTTAATTAAAATCTTTAAGCATGTAGCATGTCATCATCTGTTTAGCCTTTTCCCAACTATGTTGAGGTCGGCTTCCAGTCTAACCGTATGCAGCTGAATACCTGTATTTTACATGGAGCGACTGCCTATCTGACCTCTACAACACAGTAGCAGTAAGCATGTAGCATGTATATGCGGTGTCCTGTGTTTAACAATATTAAATTAAAAGGCAATGTGCAAATGTGGTTCTACCTCGTGGTTCACCCTCCTTTGGCGTTGACGTATTCGGGTAAAAATCAATTAAACCGCTTAGGCAACAACTATTGAACAAAAAATGTTTTTATTTATTTATTTAGTCCTTCAAGTGGACCATTGTGCGTGGGCCATGGCGGCCAAGTGGCCCCTTATTTAATAGACTATTCGGTGACTTATGTAGGTTTGGTTAGCTGTGGAAATTTGCACTAAATCCACTGACCTCCATATATACAAGTACGCTGGACTTACGATACCCTTTGAAATCACAGCTCTTTAGTGTGCCTATTTGAAGCGCCCCCAATGCGTGGGAAGAGAACTAAATCTGACGTAACTTGCAAATTGCCGCTGTCTCGTTTGGATTGTCTCCCGTGTTTTTAAAGTGCGCGATTAAGCTTCTTTGTTGTTTCGTATTAATTTAGTTGATATATAAATAAGAGGTGAGGTGATATCTGTATCTATCGGAAACATAGAAATAATACCTATTACCTGATGGTCGAAAATGCATTTTATCGATGTATTTTCTCACTGTCCCATCTCTATTATTAGTTCCGTTCCCAGCCACTCCTGCGATCAGCGCCAAAATGGCGAAAATCAAATCGCCTCACTATTGCCCGGCTTATCATAGGTCCAGCGTACTTGTATATATGGAGGTCAGTGACTAAATTCCATATATTTGCCAAATCTCCTTTATAATAAGTAAAGTAGGTAAAACTTACATGTGACATCTACCGACCCGCACTGGGCCCGCGTGGTGGATTACAGCCCACTCCCCCTATCATAGAGGAGACCCGTGTCCCAGCATAGCACACTGATGGGACACAGGCCATTATAGGCTGATATACATTTAGGTAAAACTTACCTCAGCACTCTTCATCAGTTTGCGATGCTCCAACACGTAAACAATGAGTAGTATTATCAGTATCCAGTTAATGAGTAGAACGACATAGCCTTTCAGCCCTATGGACATCAACAGGAACGCTCCCTGACGTAACACCTCTGTTACATAGATTACTTCAAAGGTTGTAGTATTTGGCAAAGAGTTCTGTGAACAATCAAGTTTCTTATTAGCAATTATGTTTTTTATTTAATGTATCTGTCACAGTCAACTGGTTTAATTAGCCATTTAGTTAACCGCCTAGCCTTTTATCTAAACGGCGGCCGTTCAACTAGCGGCCTGAGTGATATTCAATTATAATTTAAGTTGGAACTGTAACGCGCGAGCCAAATTGGTCGCAGTTACTAAGACAGGGCACCCCGACCAAATAGGTTAGGTTAGAACTGGCTAACACCTCACTCCCCCCTGACACGAGGAGGCCCGCAGGTGCGGGCCAGCACCAGCCAGGGTTGCGGAAGTACCTATCGTTCGTTCCCATGACCCCCGGCGTAGGTGAGAGAAGGAACACCGGGGTGGTTTTTAGTCAGTAAGAGTCTGACAGACCCCGCCGCCCGCCCCAGGGGGGTTAGTCCCGCTATGGTATGGTCCCGGTATGGCACCCTCTTAAAATACCTATCAAAAAGTCCCGCTATGGTACCCATCTTTTAGATCTACGTTAGACAATAGAAGGTACAACTGAAAAGAAAAGTGTATCTATAAATAAATACTTTTAGGAGTGTATCAATAAAACGTCTGTTTGCGATATTAAATCAGTCTTTTATTAATTCAAAATATTTATAAAAAAATATCAAACAGTAAAACGAAATATTAATTGCAATGTAATTTTTAAAATAATCAACAATATTAATTACCAATAATCAACAATAAAAAAAATATAAAAAATCCACATCTCAGAAAAGTATTACTGTAAATATTATAAACTACAAATAAAAACAACATCCAGACATAAATATTAGTTACAAATAATCAACATTGAGAAAAGGCAGTAATTGTAAATTTATATAAACTACAAAAATAATCAACAACCAACTAGACAAATATATTAATTACAAATAATCAACATGGAGAAAAAGGCGCAAATTGTAAACATAAACTACAAAAAATAATCAACATCGAGAAAAAGTATTAAACATTTTAATAGGCTAAAAACAAAATTAAAATAAACTATTTTTTTAAATGTTCTGATCGAAATATTGACTTTGATATGTTAATCAGAAAATCACCAATGGAGATAGCTTTATTTTCGTAACTTTTTGTTAGCTTTTGAATCTGGCGGTCGATTTCTATACTTGTTCTTTTTCTTGAATTTATAGGTGATCTTTTTAGTCGAAAGCTATAACAAAAATCATCAGTTATTTAAGTTAAGCTATATTTTTTTCAGTAACCGTCTGTAATAGAAGGCGACAACCAATAATATCTACCAAAATAAATAAAATCAAATCCATTTTCAAATTCTTCTATGTACTCGTATTATGTAAAAAAATATATATCTGCTTTTAAAAATATTATATCTGCTTAAAAATACAACTTACTTGGCTTGTTTTATATCAAAGTGACATGTGTCGTTGCCAATTGTTTGCAGAAACAATAATAAACTGGGATTTTTTCCAATAATTTTGTTGAATCTGCCATTCCATGATTCCGCCAAGTTAGTTGTTCTATGGCGTTCATTATGGCAACACCAAATGAGGTCTGGATATTCAAGCCACTGAGTGACAAAATAGTCATTGAATTTGGTCATAGCTTCATCGTCGAAACTGAAAAAAATACTTATTAAACGTTCGTACTTGTAAAGCAATGAAATTAACAGGTCCTTACTGATATTGTTGTTCTTTACTTTTTTGCCATATAATTAGAGTTAAGTACTCAAACATCATTTTGGAAAGTAACCAAGATATTATACCTATTTTCCATTATATGCAGCCAGCCGTCTTCAATATCTTGTTTTGGCAAAAACGCCAAGCCTATGCATTGCTTAACATGGTTCGAGGACTCTTCGTGTTCCATGAGATTTAAAGATTTCGCTTTTTTGATAACGTTCTTTTGAAAATGTACGTTACATCCATTTATTTTGATATCAGGAAAAATCTTCGCTGCTGCATTTATTACTCCTATTTCATAATCGAAGGTAAATTTCGATGGACGCCATTCAGGCAAAGTTTGTTTAATCAATTCGAAAACTTTTTCATAAGTTTTCCCTTCTTTGTTTTTTAACAGAATATAAAATAATGGTGCTACATTCGTGGATAACTCAGTGCTTCCCATGTCTCCATGAATGACATAAACTTGTTCGAATGGGTTTGGGCAGCCGTCGAAAGTGCCATCACCAAAGTAATGCGTTACACATTTTATATATTCCTTTACTTCTGTCGAGGAAAATATAATTATTCGATTACAGTCTTCATTACAATAATCAGCCAATACATACTTATTAAATTCTTCTGGTATTATAATTTCTTCCACATTCTTAAATTGTGTTTTTGGTACGTTCAACGACTTATTTCGGTGTCTGTATAATACTGTTTTTAATTTTTTATAGTCAGGAACATTTCCTGTAAGGTGTAACCCTTTGTCTTTTAAGTTACCCATGTGTTTTTCGAAAATCTGTACTGATCCGTAATTTGAATTTACTTCTTTTTTGCACTCACTTATAGCCATTTGAACTTCATTGTCTTCAAAATGTGGCACGCACTGATCACTGTGTTTATAATCTTTAATTATTGTATTATTGGTATTCTCAATAGTTATATATCCACTACATTTAATACTATTTCTCCTATTTACACAATGCCAAGTACTTGAATTTTTATTTTCTCTGCGTTTAATATATTTATGTCCGGCACGTAATAAAGTTTTTCCACCGCGTCGACTGTCAATAATTATTAAATTTACACCACGTGAACTACTTGACCCAGACATTGCAATAGATAAACTAACAAGCTATCCTAATTACTCATATCGCAAAAGTACAGCTGCAAATAGCAAACTAAACCCGGAATAATACTGTCTCTCTCTATTTTCATAAAAACAAAAGGGAAGAGCTAGATACGAATTCGAGGAAGGGCTCGTCTCTATTGTTTTACGAAAAAACCGGTTGGTCAGGTAACTACCTGAAGTGAAACGACAATTACCGAGCGTGATTTGTTTAAAAAATAGTATTAGTAGTACTTGACCCAGACATTGCAATAGATAAACTAACAAGCTATCCTAATTACTCATATCGCAAAAGTACAGCTGCAAATAGCAAACTAAACCCGGAATAATACTGTCTCTCTCTATTTTCATAAAAACAAAAGGGAAGAGCTAGATACGAATTCGAGGAAGGGCTCGTCTCTATTGTTTTACGAAAAAACCGGTTGGTCAGGTAACTACCTGAAGTGAAACGACAATTACCGAGCGTGATTTGTTTAAAAAATAGTATTAATAAATATTATCTTGCTTAACTATAATAGTTAAGAAAAGATATTTTTTATTAATACTATTTTTTTCTTAACGCATTGTATAACTTTTCTTTACAACAGTACCAAAAACTGAAGGGTACCATAGCGGGACTTTTTGATAGGTATTTTAAGAGGGTGCCATACCGGGACCATACCATAGCGGGACTAACCGCCCCAGGGCGGCGGACATCCATGAGGATTTTCCACCCCGAGAACAAAAAAGCTTCTATAATATGTACGTATTTTTCCCACTTAGTTCATATTGATGACATGATAATAACTTTCTGTCACTGATATTTACTTAGCAAGTAGTGTTATGCGAATTTGTGTGGGGTAGGTGCTTTACAAAAAGGAAGTGGTTGGCAAAAAAAGAAAAATGCGGAACCATCGACACTGACTTCCGAAAATTAAAGTTATTTTTAACTTTGTAGTGTTTTATTTCGGTACTCGGTAGTTTTTTTTTCTTTTTTTTGTAAAAAAGTTTTTATTTTCCAATTTTTATGCTATCCCTATTCATGTGTATCAATAACAACGCCTCGATTTCACTTACCAGTTGAGAAGTTAAGGTGCTGTGGTCTATTCCAAAATGTGCAGCTGTAGTTAAATCTACAACTAAGGAGGCAACGCTGGTCCCAACGTAAGACCACACGACCATATTAAGATAGCGTGCAGCTCTCTCATCTTGTATAGCTGTAAATAAAATAAAATAATCTAAAAAAGTCGGGAATAATCAACTTACATTACATTATTTATCCTTGCTTCCGTTTTATGCTTAACTTAAAGATAAGAACAAATAATGAACTGAGTACTGTGTAATGTTAGGGATTTGTACCAAAATGGTAAAAAAGGAAACCTTATGGCGCGACCTCGGCTATTTGTCGCAGCTGCTAATTTCAGCAACTTCTAATCAAATAACGCTTGTCCAACAACTATATTGCAAATAAAAGAATTATACTCCAAATAATTTTATTTTCTTTGTTACGTGGAAATGTCAAAATGGAGTGTTGATATTTTAAGGATTCGAGTGGACTGACAGCTACGTAATTAACTCTGGTCGTCTAGTATGAATGAGTTTGTAGTACGAGTAGAGCTGGCGGCACAGGTGGTACTATACTTGTTGTAGGCTCAGTCAGCAACAAAAGACGTTTAATACTTCAGTGGGCCCATCTATACTCCGTGGCCCATAATCTATTAAAACACGTCAGATTTTCTTAATCGACTGACTTAACATTTATTCAAACATACCTATACACATTTTATAATTTTGTTACCTACGCATATACTATCATTTCTAAATCTTTAATTAACATCGGAAGAGAAGTAGAATATAAAGAATATTAGCAATAGCTCGTTCGTGTTTCACATCATAATATGAAAGGATAAAATGATATTATCCATTCAGATGATGTGTAAAAGTAGTAGTGTGGTCGACTTTTGATGCTGACCGTACTAATAGGTACTTACTTGCGATGAGGACACTAGCAGACGCCAGGCAAAGTATGGAGATGGCTAGTGTGATCGCAGCTAATACGAACACAGTAGATGCAGGAGTTATATCGAAAAGATTCTGTTCGCATGACTTATCTAAAAAAAAAGTTGTTAGGCAGAATTAACGTAGAAGTTCAGGTATGGGTACGCGACGTACCTACACCTGAATTGCACTCAAGTTTACGTTTTCAAAGGCATGGTGGCCTGGCGACGTAAGAAGCCTGTACTTAGGTAACGTTCCCACAGGTTGGTCACAGGCACTCCGTGAGAGAGAGAGAGAGCGGGTTAACATCCACCACGCGGGCCCAGTATATCGGGTGACTGGTAATTAGTGACCGATACTTAAACACATGATTCTACTCATGACAACAAACAAGTTTTATAATGGTACAAAAAGTGAAATGACGAAAAAAAATATCAGCTGTTTCCTACATTTCGACGACTCGTACGAACATAAATGTAGGGAACAGCTGATTTTTTTTTTTTCGCGATTTCGGATTTGGTCCGATAGTAAAAGTTGTTTGTAATGATTAGTACAATCATGTGTTTTAGTATCGGTCACTCTATATGTCGCATGTCTGCAATTTTTCGGGCCACAATTTCTCAAAAGGCCTGGGAGAGTTAAGGCATTTTGTCACCAAGATTCTTTTGGACACAAGGAAACGTGGTTTTATTCAATAAGATAAAGCTCTTAGATGTAAGGATCATAGCAGGTGGCGTTCCGTAGTTTCTGCCTACCCCAACTGCCCGATTCGGGAATTAATCCAGAATCATGCAACCACTAGACAACGAATAAATACTTAGTCATAACAGGCGTACCATCTCTAATAAAGGTACCAGTGACGAGTGTCCAAAAAAGTTTTCCGTCGATTGATGGTGATTCGCATTCCGTAAATTTAAATATTAGAGCCGCTATACACAGCAATATGTAAATTAGGGACAATGTCTGAAACATAAAATTCAATAAACACCACATCTTTTAAATTATAAAAAAACCAGTGCCTATTATGGCGTGCTATGTATTCCAAGAAAACTTTAAGGTACGGAAGGTACCTACTCTTCTCAAGATAATGCCTACTACTTGCAACGTGTACCTTCTTTCTTATGAATGTAACAAAGTAAACGCAATTCCTGATTGTACAAAGTTAACAAAAATTTATTAACAGAGCCTTACGAATATGCAATAAGATCTGAAGTATAGGTTACAATATGCACGAGAATTAAAATGCAATAGATTCTTAATAAAAGAATAATTAATTGAAATAATCATCACTTTGTTGGTAGGTACCTCATCATCTGCCTACCCTTTTCCCAACTATGTTGGGGTCGGCTTCCAGTCAATAAAAAAAAAATAAAAAAAACTGGTATTCGGCTGCACCCGGTTAGCAGCCGAAACCGGTTTTTTACATATGCAGCGACTGCCTATCTGACCTCCACAACCCAGTTCTTGGGTAATACGATATTTAGGTAGATATTTCTGTTTATTCCTAATATGCTGTCTGAGGTCTTGTGCTCATTCTGATACATGTCGTAGGCTAATCATAGATTTAGTATATACTACTACGTACTCATAGTAAGAAGGAAAAGAGTGCAACTAATAGGCACCGAGGTCCCAAACAGAAATGTCGGTACAACTGTCTACTGTGCTTTTCTATACGAAAATTATGGTATGTAAATGTATGAAAAAAATTAAAGTTATTTGCACTATTCCAGATTTGGTCACATGTGCAAAAGCTGTTAATATTCATGATACAACCATTGCCAATGGAATAGTTACCCGGTAACTGATTTATAGTTGAGACAAGTCATTACGTACAATAACAAATTAGGTGAGAAAGAGAGTAGGTACTTAAATATATTTATTCGCGCTAAAATTATGTATGACGCAAAGAAAAAACATACCTATATTAAACCTAGATTTCCATACAGTTACCTAATGTTTGTGCTTATTAACAGTTCTTAAGCTTAAGACTGTTGGAGGGCGGGAAAATATATCCTTAATTCATTGAAATAATACATAAAGGAGGTATTTGAATTTCGCATAGCCAATAGAGATAAAAATAGCAAGGCAGATAATATGGATCCTTGGACATAGAATAATATTATCTAATTATATGTTATTGAGTATTTAGACTATAAATTGAACACGCATAAAACAATATTTTTTCACATTTTGTCGCGAAAGGGGAATTTTCTATGTAATAAATGAGTCACACACATACGCATACATAGATCGGTATTATGGTGCGTTAACTATAAATAACATAAAGCTTTACTTACTATGGTGATTCCTCCTGACAACGCTGCTGTCAGAACAAGATGCGAAGATAATTTTTTATGGTTCGGAATATCCATTTTGCGTTTTTTTTTTCAATCCATTTATTAAACACGCGTCATGTCGAGTTAGTGTTCGATTGTGAAGGAATCCAACAAGATATCAGTATTAATCGCACCATGATAATTGTTATCGGTAATAATAACGCCCAGTATCTACGTATGGAGGAGCTCCCTCCACACTTCAATGTTTTTCCGATCACTCCAATACTCATAACCATGGACATTTAACGACTAACTTACTTGCTCTCAAAACATGTAGGAACCTATACTGGCTCGTAGATTTATTAGCTTTGTATGTAAGTAGTACATTAAAAAAATATAGAAATGCGTAAAGAACAACAACTTGCCAACTGAGAACATTCATATTTAGTCCTGCCGGTCGATTCTGTAAAAATCTCACCGTGAAATCATAAGTGAAGTGAGCATTTAATAGTGTTAATCCCTAGCGATCTTTCACGGTGAGATGGTTACAGAATCGCACGGCTGTAATCAAATATAGTAACAGATACATGATCAGCCTACAGCTTCCATCATCAGCGTATAACTGCCCCGTTGGTCTCGTGGTTGCAAGCGCGACTGCTAATGATTCCCTGGTCGGGCAAAGTGTTGTTGGGTTTTTTTATTAGGAATTTCTCAGTAGTAGCCCGGAGTTTGGAAGTTGGCGGTGTGATTTCCCCGTGCCTCGGAAAGCGCGAAAAGTCGGTGGTCCTGCACTTGATCTCTCCCCTGCCATGTAAGATTGCCGACCCATCTGACTATAAGAGCGGTTTCACACTACATCCGATCCGAATCCGTGATAATACAGATCTAGAAAACTCGGACCGAATTCGGATATTGCTTTTCGCACTACTTCCGATCCAAATCCGTGATTCAGACGTCATTTTACGCAAAAACACAGCAGAGCGTTCACATTCGGAATGCAACTCGGATTTGGTTCAGACGCAGTGCGTGACTGTTCATACAAATAATACTATGGTTTCTTCGGTCCGCCAATAATCTCCGAAATGGAAATTCACGGGTGAAGGAGACAAATCGGATGACGGAAATCGGATCTAGTGCGTAAACTACGATACAAAAAGTTCTACGACTACTCCGGACCTTATTTTCAAGGATTCTCACTATAATATTATATCTCCTGCGTATATGGCTAATCTCCGTTGAGTTTGTCACTTGGTTTGTAAAAAGTATAAAAAAAACAAGAGGGTGGCGTTAGTTCCGATTGTAACCACCAGCAAAAAGAACCTTCCTTGTAGTGCTGTGGGAGTGAATAACCATAATAATATCATTTTTATAGAAAGAGGATCGATGCCCATCGTCATAGCCATAAGCAGTAGTCATTGCGTCACTGCCACTGCGCCTGAAGTTGAAATGTTATCAATAATGTCATTATCCCGCAAATCCAAAAAAAAAAAATTGAGTATCTAATATTTTAGTCACTCAATGGTACATTCCTCTAAAATGATTGCCGTTTTATTACTGTAAAAACACAGTAAGTACCCAAGAACTTAAGGTGGATGTTCCGATGGTCCGTCCATTCAAGCACATAGATCCTGATCCCTGAAATGGTTTGAAAAACTTACACGGCAAAGTAACAGGTCTGTTCTATCTGTACTGGGTTTGGCGTTTCGGAAGCTTCTTTTACTCCTGCTACGCAGTGGCAGATACTATGACCCTTCAAGGTGCAGGCGCTAAAGTTAAAGGTTTTTGTATGCTATTATTTATGCTCGCCACCACGATCCTTCAGTCAATACCCCTGGAGGAACACCCTCGCTTCAGCATCGCAAGTACCATATCCAGCACACCTTCACAGTTTTACTCAATTTACTTTCTGCATCGATACGTTGGGCGTACCCTGAATAGCATTAAAGTCACTATCGTAATTTACATCATTTCTTTGCTGTCTGTCATACAAACCGTCTATCTAATTTATATAGACTTCGAAAGAATGGAATAAAATGTTTAATGTTAATTTGTAATTCTTATATTATCAGGATTACAACGGTGAAGGAAAACATCGTGAGGAAACCGGCATGTCCTAGAATCAAAAATTCGAAGACTGTGTCATCTACCAACCCGCACTGGGCCCGCGTGGTGGATTACGGCCCACTCATCATTCATCATTCATCATCATTTTATGTATTTTTTTGTCTCTTTTACTCTTTCACACGCTGTCTACATCTCTCTATCTAATGTCCTATCGCAGGTATGCTGGAAGAGATTTCTTAAGAAATAAGCATCACCTTTGTACCTATTTTTCTGTTCTGTTTTTTTCTTGTCTGTTTATATATGTGTGTACATAAATGGTTAAATAAATAAAGGAGGCCTGTGTCCCAGCAGTGGGAACATTCTAGGCTGATTATGATGATCATGATTATTTGTTCATTTTTCTTTTAACAGGGCGTGATGTAGGAAAGTATGCCCACAGTACACACACATATATTGTCACAATCGATAAAACGTACATAGGTTAAACAGCACGGATGGTTTTAGTTTGTTGATATATCCACAAACTAACTAAGACAAAGAAAAAATAAAATTATGTGAATTTTATTGTTTTATTATAATTATAAAATCTATCAATTACACCGTATGCACTTAACTAAACATACACCATGTGGGTAGGTACAGTCACCCACACGTCCATGTCTGCATGGTAACAATCTGACTGTGAAACCGTGTACAGTCCGATTCAAACCATATTATGGCGGCTCGCAAGTGCGCTGATCGCTGCGCAGTACCTCACCCCTCACCCCCTCTGACAGGTGAATTTTTTTATCACTGCGCAGCGCCAGCGACTCGCCTCATGTTCCGAGCCGCAATAAAGTTTGAATCGGGCTGTGGCATTGGTGGTTTTTTGTAGTTCAAGTGTTACCTACATTTGACGTGTGATTGGCGCCTACACAAAGAATCATCGCTTACTAGAAGAGCTTAATCTAACCTCAAAATGCGTTGAGATTAGTAAACTCTTCCAGATGTGTGTCATCTATCTAAACTTTATAATAATACATATAATAATCTGATATTGCACAATGTTCAAGATCAGTTATTGATTTTTATTACAAAGTGTCATCGAAGTTTATTTCACATTGTTTCCGTCCAACACATAGCTTTAATGAATAAATATTATTCGATTCAAATAAACTTATATAAACTAGCATTTACCTTCTTATTCTATTTATAGTTAAAATAACTTATGTCTAATAGTTATTTACAAAAAGTCATCGTCAATCTAGCAAGTTCAGCTATGCTATTGCGCCACAGAGTATGTACTTAACGGTACTTATGCTAATTACAAATTTCGAATACCTAAGCTACCCCTAGGCAGGCTCGCATTTTGACAGTTTAATAACATTCATTGCGTTATTTACATTCTTGAGCAGACACATTTTTCGAACATATGAAGCAATGGATTGGCAATATCCTTCAACATGATTCCAATTGTGATTGCCCTGGTGCGCAAATACTGGTTTAAATAGAAAACTGATTGTTACAGCTCACAGACTCAGATCTGGACACATACCATGCAATAAATTTAATTTTATCATGAGGAAGACTGATTCACCAAACTGTAAAGATTATGGCGTCTATGAGGATCTACATCATTTATTGTTGGAATGTGTCCGATTTGAATCAGGGAGAACATGTCTAGCAAATGCCTTTGAATTAAACAGACTGGATGTTGGCACATTCAACGTGATTCTTAGTCAACCCAATTCTAAGGTAGCAAAGTGTCTGTTTGAATTAATGGCATTGAAGTAAATTGTTATATTTATAATTTTAGTATAAGCTATTGGCAGTCCGATGTGGTTAGGGTATAATGGGACTGGTATGCACAATGTGTAAATGTCCTTAAAATAAAAATAAAATTTGTGATTGATAGTGTGTTACGCCATTAGGGTGCTGCTATATAATATAATATATAATATATTTCACAACTTTCACACTACGCCATCTAGTCCCAAACTAAGCAGAGCTTGTGCTATGAGTACTAGACAACTGATAAACATACATATATATTTCTAAATACATACATATTATAGATAAGTTACACCCAGACACAGAACAAATGATCGTGCTCATCACACAAACATTTGTCCTGGGTGGGAATCGAACCCACGACCTTGCGTATCAGTAGTCAGGACCACTGACCACTAGACCAACAGGCCTGCCTAAAAATACCATCAATGATATAGGTATCAGACTGTCCTAGAGTCACATAATAGTTAAACAGTTACTGTATCGTTCTAAATCCGCTTATTGGAGGAATGATTCGAGATGTCTGTAAACGTTGCATCCCAGCCAATCTATTCTGTAACAATCTTACCGTGAAAACTTAGGTGAAGTGAGGACGAAGTCAGCTCAGCATCATTCTACCTGATGCTAGGGATTGGTACTACTGACAGCTCGCTTCAGATTCACTTCACGTAATCTGTCACGGTGAGACTTTTACAGAATAGATTGGCAGGTAATTGTTTAAATGTTATAATATTGGTAGAGTCACAGTAAACTAAATATTTTATTATACTTTTACGTCAGCCTCAAAAAAGTCCCTAACTTTTGATAGGACAGAATAATGTCAATTACTTGACACCCTAACACACTCACACGCACGTCTTAATTTATACATAACTCTTTAGGGACTGTACCATAACCATATAAAATTGCAGTAAGTAGATATATACCTAACTGAATTATTATAATTTCAATTTGGGGCGTTTTTCGTTATTATACATTTAAAATACCCTCTAAGAAATGCGGAAAAGCGTAGCTTACGTCTAGGACTGTAAATAATGTACTGAATTCACTATAATATGCGACATAACAAGCACTCAAATTGTACAAACATTGTTCATGTTTCATATTCAGAAATCTGAGATTGTTCAGCTCTATTGAAACAATTAATTTCAAAATCTGCTGTTGACAATTCTTAAATTACTTAGTATAGCACGTCGGATTCAATTAACGCTGCTGAAAAGGAAAAGATACACGTTAACCATGATTTTCACGACATTATTGCGATGCTAAAAGTAAATGTTTTTATGTTTTTTTTGACTAGCGGAAGAGATCTCTCTTCATGAGCGTAGTTAAAGATTATGGATCTAAAGAGGGCAGCAGCACTCTATTCCTTATAAACAATATATTGCAAAACTGCGATCAAAATGTCCCATCTGAACATAGGTACGTACCTACTTCTTTTATAACGGTTTAGTATTTTGGGAGCCAGGACAACAGAGCAAAGTTACGGATCCATATGAAGCTGGAGGTGAAGAGCGGGTTTATGAGGACAGCAGTCCGTTTGGACCCAGTTGCTGATACAATTTTGTGGAGTGCCTTTCACCGGTCTTGGTTTGAAGAGTCAGTATGCATAAACGTTCCACAGCACGTGTTTTGACTTAGCATTTTATCTGTCACTATCGCACAACTGCAGTTGCTGCTATTCTGTAAGAATCTCACCGTGAGAACTTAGGTGAAGTAAGCGGGAAATGAGATCTGTCATTCCGTAATGGTAGGTTTTGACAGTGACACTAGCAAGTGCTCACTTCACTTATGATTTTACGGTGAGATTTTTACAGAATCTACCGGCTGTACTACAAGTGCAAGATAGAGACGAGAACATAACTAAGCCAAAGTACGTGCTAAGTAACGTTTATTAATCTCGGCCTTTTTGTACCATAGTCGGAGCTATCGCGCAATATTGTTACCTAAAGCCTATTTATAGGATATACCGTATACCAGCTACCATTTGAACTCACTAACGTTCTTCCAGTGAAAGTACTTATAAATATATGTACCTAACTTTTACTATAAGAATGGGACCATCGAAGCATCCACATCTGATGTAAGATTTGTGCCATGTGCGGTGTAACTATTAACTGTAATCTTGACTAGCCCTGAACTTAAACAACCCTGCAATGACCCTGATTTCAGAGTTTCCAAAGTAAACGTAGTTCGAGAACCAAAGTTCACCTATTGAAAGAATGCCTGTGAATCGAATTTCAACCTGTATACTGAAAGTTGGCAAAAGGTTTGATGGGGCTTACTTGCCAAAAGATATACTGATGATCAAGTCTTCTTGTATGTGTAATACTCACAACGCATAGACCGTGACGAAGTCACATAATCTTTCTTTTGTGTTAGAGAACTTAAACTGGATGCGGCTCGATGGACGGCTGAAATATAAAAAGAGAAACAGGTGTTCATGTATCGATTAAACTCAGGCTGTCAGGAATTTGAATAGTATTTGTTCTATTAATACTTACATGCTTTTCTAACGGACTGGAGGGCGGTGTAGTCCGGTAGGGGGACAGGCGGGAGGTCCTCGTCCGAAGGGAGCTGATCCCGCATGCGGTGCGAGGACGCCGGTATATACGCCCAGGGAAGCTGCCCCTGGAGCTCGGCCGTGGTTCCGCGCCTTCTGGATAATCACAGCATCGTATATTACTTCACCATCTCCTTAGTGTGCAACCAGACCACGGTAGTCGATCAACAAGATCGTGACATAGTACGTAAGTTATAAATGGTGATATATCTTCAGGTAACGTTCGATGTTGATCAACCGCGGTCTCGTTGCACTGCGATTATATTCTCCTATCCTACGAAATCTCACCTATCAATAGCAGAAGCCGATGACCCCGACACCAAATGTTCAAAGATGCAATTTAATTGGAAAATGATGTCAGGAAACGAAACAAACAGATACTCGTATATGCATTGATAGATTCGCAGTTGCAGTTAATTAGGAATGAGCATACAAATGCAATACATATTTATTGGAAAGTTAGTGATGAAAAGCAATAGACTGCACTGCTGCGTAATGAAAAAGTCAATAAAATATTGAGAAAATGAGACAGTTGATGGATGTGACCCGTTATTACAAGTAAATATTCTTACCAAAGAAGTCTCGAAGCGAGACAGAAGACTCATTGAGACTGAAATGATAACGATAACGGATTTAAAACGAACGAATATCAAAATAACGGATTTTGATATTCTTTAAGTCAGGGCTAAGGTACCTGTGCCTGGGCAGTATTTTTTATTTCTCGTAAACACTCAGCATCGTAACAACACAGCTGTGGGTTCCGATTTCTTATGCCAATTTATCATTATGCCTAACACTGGCCAAAACTATCAATAATTGTAAAGTTTCATTGTCCTTTTTTTTCGTTTTTTTTTTTTTTAAATGTGGTTATGGTCTCTAAGTATTTTATAAATGTTTTTTAAAATAGAGACATACCCTCGTCCCTCTGGTTGGCTGGAGGTGGGGGCTAACTGCGGCATGGACTGCGACGCTCGCGGCGGGCTGGTCCGGCCCGACGTGTCGATGACGGTCCGGCCCGACGTGTCGATGACGGCCCGGTCCAGCCGCCGCTGCTGCTCGGCTATAATGTTCTCTAAGCGTTGAGGCAGGGACATCAGGCTCTCCGGGAAGTTCACGGTCCGTTTCTTGTCTAAGTCCACGTCCAGGCGGTGAGCGTGTGGAGATCTGAGACATGTTATTCGATTGGGGTGTTTATGACTTCGGATAGTCCTGTGGTTCTCCATATTAGTGACACGGAATGTTATGAATGTTTAATAGTTGTCAGATGTCATTCCGAATCATTATAAAGCCCAGAACAACGCATCTAATCATATCCCTCCAGTATCGCTCCATGTATTTAAGTACTTAGATAGTTACTGATAGTTCAACAACTAGAAAAAACTAGGATGATGGGCTCGTTCTATTACTTACTGCTATGTAAAAGAATCATAACCTACCTTTCAGGTGATGCTTGTAAAGAATCAGGATTGGACGTAATTATTCTAGTATGGACCTCCGGCGAAGGTGATCTCCTGAAGAGGAAAGCTTTCATCCTTCGGAAGGAGCGGCTGAGTCCAGCGCGAGGTATCCTGGTCGTGATCCTCTCGCCAGGTAAGCTTGTCAATTCCTCATCCCTGTCACTGACTTCATCGGTGGTAATAATAGTAGGAGGACCCGGCTCTTGAGGGGGAGATGCTTGCACGGCAGTGGACACTTGGACGGGAACTGGTACTTGAGGAACTGCTTGAGTTTGAACTGGTTGCGGCGCCTCTATGTTCTAAAATATAAGATTACCTAATTGGTGACTTCCTTAAACTTTTCGAGAGGGTTAGTTGCATGACCTCGTATAAGAGATATCGTTTAATCTTTATTGCATAGTGCACATCCTTTAACCTAACGAAAGAAAGAAAAAACCTTTTAAGGAAGCTTATATCTGATGCGCTATCTGACCGTGCAATAGAAATTCCAAGACAGTCCAAAAGTACGAAAAATTGTTAATGCCAAATTCTTATATTATGTCCAACAATTCTTACGTCACTTTCAGTTTCTGGCTCCTTCTTGACATTGCAGTCCACGATAACGATGATAATAAGTACTATATTTACAAGGAAGAGTATGACGAAGCGCGAGTATATTAAGACCATTATCCAGGAAGTCCACGCGGTATCCAGCTCAACACCTCCGAGGCCGTTGACTTGGCCACCGACGAAGTCCATCATGTCGCGAAGAGTCTGTAATTTGGAAAAGAACCGTCAAGCTACAATGGAGGGTTGAAGAGTATCACAGTACCTTACCCGGCCGTAAATACAGTCGACTATCGTTAATTCGAAACTCGAGGGACTCTTAAAATATTACGAATTATCGAGTGTTTGAAATATCAAATGGTTCGAAATTTTTGAGAGAAAATAAATAAAACTTCGAATTATTAAGTGTTGCGCCGATAAGTTCGAATTAACGCGTCGTTATAATATAATAAATAATAAAATTATAATAATAATAAAATTTATTCAATAATATAAGGACTAACGCTAAATACAGTTTTTCTTAAATCTATGTCAAGTTTACCATTTTTTTTGTGCCTGAACTAGGTAATCCTGTGTTTCAGGCGATTGGAGGTAACAATAATTTATTAAATAATCACTTAATTATCATATTTATCTTATTGGTACACATGTAAAACGTTTATAAAATTATATACCTATTACTAACAATATTTACTTTAGTACAACTAATAACTTCTCTATATCTTTATAGGACATAGTTTGAAGAGTCTGCATAAGGATTTTCTTGCAGTTACTCTGATTTAAGGAGTAGATGTTTCCTTTATCATTTAGCCTATTATAGAGTAGCGGTCCGATGTACATATAAAATTTGGCTGTAAAAGCATGCTTTGTGCTTTTTTGAGGGCAAACAATATCTTTCCGTCTCCTTTTTGTGAATTCAGTGCTGAATGGAAGCGCCGCGTGTTGTTTTAGTACAGTGCTCATTATAAATAACTGTCGAACTGTTAGTACTTTACAAGCTTTATACAGGGTGTTAGTGGGGAAAAGAAAAGGACGGCAAGTAGCCACCTTGAGAATAGCTCTTTGTGCTCTTTCAATGGGGAGTAGCAAAGTTTTACTCGCCCCACCCCATGAAGTGATACAGTAAGTCAAAATTGACTGACAAAGGGCAAAGTATACTTGCCTAATTATTATTGGATCTGCTATACATCGTATCTTTTTGAATACGTATATCAGCTTACGAAATCTATTATTTAGAGCTTCCATATGCGGTCTGAAGGAAAGGGTTTCGTCTATTATAATACCCAGGTATTTTATTTTATCTGTCTTTTTAATATTAGGACACTTACATAGGCTGTCTGCAGGGATTGGGCAACAATGAGCATGCAACGCTGAGGGGATCTTCGATATTTGTTTACGCATAGAAAACTTAATAAAACTTGTCTTCTCTGCATTTAGGGTTAGTGAGTTATTTTGAAGCCATTTATTTACAATATTGAATCCGTGTTGCGCAAGATTGTAGACTTCATTTTCTGAATCAGCCGAAAAGAGTAGAGCAGTGTCGTCAGCGTAAGTAATGATAGTGCCATGCTCTAGCTTTAGATTGCAAAGGTCATTTATATAGATCAAAAACAGTGTAGGCCCTAAAATACTTCCTTGAGGAACACCAAAAAATGTGTTTTTTTGAACAGCGCTGAGAACATTGCCAATCTTTACGCACTGGGAACGATCTTCTAAATAACTTTTGAAAATTTTCAGCTGGGTGCCTCTTACACCCATGATCTCAAGCTTGCGCAACAGGATTGGAATGGAAACTGTGTCAAAAGCTTTGGCGAGGTCCAGGAAGATTCCTACTGTGTGGTTACCCTTGTCAAGTTCTTGCGCTAGATAGTCAGTCAGATGGTGTACCGCATCAGCAGTTGAAACTTTAGGTCTAAATCCAAACTGTCGCTTAGAGAGAATTGATTTATCTTCCAAATATTTCAACAACCTTCTGTTAATAATTTTTTCCAATATTTTTGACATGGAAGGCAGTAAAGAAATAGGTCTATAATTCGTCACTTGCTCTTTGCTACCTGATTTATAGACAGGGACAATTACAGATTTTTTGAGACACTCGGGGAAATGTCCTGAAGATAAACAAATGCGGAAAATATAAGTCAGTGGTCGTACTAAAATGTCCTTGAATTTTTTGATAATTTTATTCGATATGTTATCCCAGCCAACTGCACAGTCTTCTTTCAAGGTCATAATTATACTTTCTACCTCAGTCTCGTCAGTATCGAGCAGCGCAAAGGATGTTGAAGCAGTGCTGCATGTTAAAGGAGTGCTCATTGGGTTTTGGGACTTGTCCAGATTTTTTTCTGCCAGACACTTTCCGACATTAACGAAGAAATTATTTGCTATGTTAGCGGATTCCAGTGGTGACGAGTGTGCTTGTAATAAACCTGAAGATGACTCATACAGTTTAATTGTATACGTTGCGTCTTTAATATATTTCCAGATCTTTTTACTATTTGTTCCAGCCTTTTCCAATGCCACTTTGTCGTAGTTGCTTTTTATTTTTTTAAGGAGATCATTACAGAAATTTCGATATCTTTTGTACGAAAGTTGCAATACTGCATTGTCAGGATTAGATCTAGCTTTCATATGCAGTTTATCCCTATGTTTCATACAGCGAATAAGACCTGATGTGATCCATGGTTTTATGTTGTGATTTTTGTTGCTCAACTGCGATACGACTGTGTTTTTCTGAATTGCATTTCGTATGTTTTCAATTACATACAACATGCAAAACTGCGGGTCAGCGGAATTATAGACTGGATCAAAATCGATGACTCGTAAATCGTCTTCAAGTTTATTTATATTCAGTTTTGAAATTTTGCGAGTGTCTTGTTTAGGTAATTTACAATTAAGGGTTAGTAGGGCAGCATTGTGATCGGTTATTGTTGAGTTAACAACAAGTGCAATAGAAGGCAAATTCGATTTAAGCATAATATGATCCAAACAGGAGCCACTATGATGTGTAGGAAAGCTGTGTGCTGGGAGCAGGCCATGAAAGGCGCATAGGTTGAGGTAGTCCTGAGCAAACGCATCAGCACTTCCTGGTAGTATATTGATATTAATATCTCCAATTACAATCGTGTTTTTGATGGATGATAGGGTTTGCAAGGTCTCATTCAGGGAGTCAGTAAAAATGCTAGTATTTTTAAAAGACGGAGGCCGATATAATGCTAATATCGCAAATTCTGATCCGATTTTAACTAGCAATCTGTTACAGTCGTGCATATCAGGTTCCTGAACAGAGACATTGAGGTGATCTCTTGCATAAACTACCAACCCATCATTTTGGTTGTAATTTATAGTACTTCTATACATATTATATCCCGGGATTAGTGGTATGCTATATTGTTTAGCAAGCCAGCACTCGGTTAAAACAATGACGTCACAATTTATGTTTAACCTTTGCTGAAATGCACTAAAGCTATCAAAATTCTTAAAAACACTGCGAATATTTTGTGTTAATATGGTTAGCGGTGTTTTGTAGCCAGATAGATATTGTTTACAGTGTTCAGCTTCACAAACTTTGGACTCTGATACAGAGAAATTATCTAAATCATTAATCAGACTATTTATCATAATGGTAGTTAAAAGTAAAAATATAAAAATAAAAATATATAAAAAAAAAGGTCAGAAAAAATAACTAATTTACGGCGCTCTTAGGCGCCTCCATAATCTACAGAATTGATGTACCTTTTTTCAGCCATTATTTTCGCGGGGCAGTCAGCAGCGCCTGTGTTATGCTTGTCTGGCTTTTTGAAATGCAAGCAAGTAGCGCATTTTGGTTCGTCAGCCTTTTTTGGGCATTCTTTTATCGAGTGACCTTGATCACCACAGTGGCCGCAGGTATGTGATGTTTGTCGACATGACTTGGCTGCATGTCCATACTGCTGACACTTATAACATCGGGTGACCAAAGTAAAGTCTCTCACAGGGCATGACGACCAGTTTATAAAAACTCGGTCTTGTGATATCAGGGCTTTGCGTATGACTGCAGATACTTCAATTATGTAATTACAGGTCTCAGTGTGTCTTTCTTACCTGACTTATGACTTAATTTAATTGAGCCCAAAAACGTCTCAAGGCTGTAGTTCTGAAATTTTTCGGCTATATTTTGCTTGTATAAACAAGTAAAAACCTCATTTTCCTGCATGGATGTTGGCACTCCTAAAATCACAACCCTAGGCTTCCTTTTATGGGGCTCGTCGACTGTTAGGCCTGAATTAGTTAGGTGCACCGATTGTCTCAGCTTCTCGATGTCGTCCTTCGTCTCGGTGCTGATGATTACACCGCCGTTCTTCGTCTTACGCAGGCCCCTCACCTGGAGTTTCATCTGCTCGGGGTTGATGATTTTTTGGACAAGAGTTTTGGTCTCATCGCTGGTCTTCAACTTGTCACTCGGATAGATGGCCACAGAACTTACATAACTCGGCTGGATAAAATTGTTGGCACCTTTCTTTACCATGTCAGCAAAGGAAGATCCCTGGGCAGGTTTCGTCGAATCTTCGATACTCAGCTTAAGGTTCTGTAGCTGCTGCGAAAGATCGAGTTGCTTTTCAAGAGTTCTGACTGTGTAGTGCGATTGGAGAGCTGTTGCTTTGACGGACTGGTACATGACGGCCATCTGCGAAGTCCCGTGTCCAATTTTCCGGCATAGGTTATTGACGCGCGTTTTCTGCTCCACATTCAACTTTCCCTCAGCTGCAATAGTACACACTTCGTTCAGGCTCTGTTCGATAATCGTCATCCAGTTCTGAATTTCTGGCGTCGAGATAACTTCAGGGGCATCGTTCTTTTGGCTAGGCACTTGTGGGGGAGAAGAAGGTACGGCCACGGGCACTGGTGTAGAAGGTGGGGAGCGAGCACATTTCCTACTCCGGCTGAATGGACTATCCTCCATCATGAAGCAGGTTTTTTAGTTCCTGTTAAAAACTGGTCATTTCTACTAACACACCATTCACAAATCTAAAGTAAGAGTATGAGTCACTACTGGCTATTTGATTAAACTAGGTCACAATTTCGCAAGTGATTATTTGTTTATTGTAATAATCGCTCGATACGTCCGTTCGCTACGACGAGTCAAATATATTAATGGCTTATGTTATAGGTTATGTTACGTAGCAATGATTTTTTCGTTCGAATTACCAAGTGCATAAAAATGTATTGATTTAATTCGAAATATTAGGTCATCCCACTTCCAGTGTCATATTTTTTTATTATTATTATTTTACAAAAACTGACTACTATACTATATAACCTTGTGACACTATTCAATAATCTCCACCACTATTAATCACTCGCTCCCAGACTGCTGGCAAATCTTGAACACCATTTAAAGTACCACTTTCATTTAATTCATCAATAATGCTCTTTAGTTTAATATCTAACTCCTTTTTGCTATTGTATCGAGTACCCGACAATTTCCTCTTCACATGGCAAAACAATTGAAATCACAAGAATTCATATCCGGGGAATATGGCGGCTGAATAATTTCAATCCATCCTTTATCTTCAATTAAATTCTGAACTATTTTTGATTTGTGCGGTCTGGCGTTATCATGTAAAATTATAGGACTCGTTATATGATGTTCGTCTGCCCAAATAGGAATATTTTCTTCTAAAAATGACTTATATCGCTCTCCAGTCATAGTTGTATTTTCATCATAAGTTCTCCAAAAAGCAATGCCTCTGACATCCATAGCTACTATTAGTAGTATTTTTCGTTCATGTAGCTCTGCACGTGGTAAATGTTCAGCTGAAGTGCCCGGTTCCACCCAACATCGTGACTGATGTCTTTGACGAGGAGTATAAAATTCGACCCAAGTTTCGTCAAGGCATATGAATCTATTAAGTATATTTTTCTTACGGCGATACCACGATAAATGGCTACGCGCAGTTTCATACCGAAACTCCTTCTGATCCGTGTTCAGAGTGTGGGGCACCCACACTGCACTTTTATTGACCAGACATAAATCCTGCGTGAGTACTCTATGTATAGTGGAATGAGGAATGTTAAGTTGAGTGGAGAGATCACTGACACTGACCCTACGTGACTGACGAAGTGCTTCCTCGATTTTGTCCCTTGCTTCTAATCTAGTCGATGATAATGATCGAGGTGCTCGCGGCTCATCTTCAGCTGTGGTTCTTCCTTGTTTGTACATTTCAAGCCATCGCTGTACGGTTCTTTTATTTAAGGCGTTACGACCAACACACTTTACCAGTAAGTCGTGCGCAACTCCTCCAGAGTAGTTGAGTAAAGCACAAAACTTTAGAAATATACGTTGCTCCACTACATCAATAGATTTTTTTAAATCTTCCTTTTTAAATCAATGCACGTCTTGACAATACAACACACCAAATTAAACTAACATGATTGTACAAGACAACACATGTATTAACTATTGCATACCATTGCGCAATACATAAATATTGGAAATAAAAAATATGACACTGGATGTGAACTCGTGATAACTTTGAATTATAGAGAGGTTAAAATTATCGCAGGTTTGAATTAACGACAGTCGACTGTATATGGCAACCAATTTTTAAGAAAAAGTTCTTCTATGTTCGGCTAAGTACAGGCTCGTCACTGTCACTCATACTTGTGGCAGCCTCTTTCAGATCTTTCTTCTTTCTTCCAGCCCATGGTATGGTAATATTACGGCCGGGTGTAGCATACTCAATATGATTGAAAATAAATCGTTTTGTTGGTTTCCTCACCCTTGTATGAAATGAGTCGTTGGCATAAGTTACAGATGCTACTAAGTCGAGCCCACATACTGCTGCGCTGGTTATTATCCAGGGCCATCGCATGCATTTCGTCTGCTTGTCCCTTGCTCCACCCACTACAAATAAAAGAAAATAATACAGCTAAACGATCAACTAAGCTAATTTGGTTTCATCTTTTTAGTAAATAAGCTGAGGCAATTTAAATATACTTTGCTCTCTTTTAGGTGTAGTACCAACTAACTCATAACAATTTTCAGTTGTTACGTAAAAAATAACTAATTAATTGATTACAACGGCCAACGTGCTTACCGTTAGCAGTTGTAATCTGTCTTAATTTTTATGAAAAATATAGCTCGTATTTCATATGGTTTTTCAGGTTTTCCGTAAGGGTGTTATAACACGACCAATTATTTGGAAACAATAAGGCAAGGAGAATGTGGAGCAACGAAGGAAATGGATATAAGAAATACAAAAATAATAAATAAGAGGAAATACCTATAAATACCAATATTATAAGAGTAGGTTTTATCTCACTAAACAGCATCAGATATACGATAAGAAAGTACTCGTATCTAGTGATAAGAAAGTTCCAACTGACTTTCATTGCTTTTACTCTTTTTGGTAATCGTGTTCCCATCGGTACGGGGGTAGGTATTGACCAATGGGGATTGTTGATCGGGAGTTGATTTATTTGTACTTATGTAAAGAAAAATTGCCACTATTCGTGATCTCAGAAATAAAAAACGGATATGACTATAAATTCTCCACTGATAGCAGTGGATAGAAGTATAAAATATTATACAACATTATTTTTAGTATACTGCAAACCTGAATATAGTTTGTTCAGAATAAGTAACTGAATCGATTCCAATCATTTTTACACCATGTTATTTATATTTTGTCCCAAAAATATTTAAAAAAGGTAACTAGTTGGACACCGAGCGACACTAAGTACATATCCGCAATCATATGCGCACAACACAGGTCACAGCCGGTCGGCCGGTGGCGCGTGTTAATTGGTAACCAACTTTTTGTACGGACAATGAGGTAACGTAAGAAGCTTATAACTTCATGATTTTTCATGATACAGTTTTGAAATTTTATACATAGATTCTTTACATAAAAATACACGTGTCTAGTATAGACACGTGTTTCGGGTTTGCTATATACTAAAAATAATGTTGTATATAATTAGTCCCGGCTGATCAAAAGTGATTCACTTGAGAAAGTCCTTAAATGACAGTAGGTACCTACTGTTAGGCCTGATAACAAGTTACATACATTCACTCAAGTCTTTTTCCCCACACGGGTAAGCAGAATCTACAGAACGCCACCTGCTACGGTCACGGTCCATCCATACTCCTTTTTATTTAACAACGTTCTAATTACTTGGGAGGATTAAACTTACTTATAATAATTACACTGCTTATCAACCAAAATACGCTCAGTCCAAGGCTAGTACAGTTGATAACGAAGGTTCTGAATACGGTGAATGGTTCATTTCTAAACAGAACAAACGCCTGGTTGGCGATACTGTCAATGATTTCACCGATGTTAACTGTGAATCCGCAGCTGTTCGGGTCTGAAACAACCAACCTAAAATATTACATACATCAAGTTTAAAATTGAAAATGAGCACAATCTACTGTCTACTGTCATTGATTAATGACGTCATAGTTTCAATTAGGTTGAGGACAGTGTGAAAGAGATGTAAGATTAGACTAGACTACGCTACTTCAGACACTTTGGTAAATGTAAGCGGCATATTCAAAAACTTGATAGGTACGTAAATTAAGTATCGATTTATTAGAACGAAGTTCCTTATCGCACGTTATGCTCTCCACACTTGGCGAATTAGAGCTAGACCGAAAAATGTTACACTCTTTATGTGTGCAAAAGCGATAGGAATTTCGTTCCAACCGGGTATTTCACGACATCTCTCGACTGTTTTTTAAATAGGTACTTTTGACCGACAATTTTATAATTTCTACAAAATACGAGTTTGTACAAGTAATTGCTATACTTACTGTGGAAATAAAGAACTCTAATGTAAACTAGAACGGGGAGACCTCTTAAGAAGTCGATCACGCAGAAATATTGCGCTATGCCCAGAGATGTGAAGATCATCTGCCCCGTCGCTTGAAGCTGCAGTTTGAGAGAGAAAATATTCGTTATACAAAAACAAAGTTTTCCTTGAATTTAACACTTTTAATAAAGTATCATTCGGAATAATATGAAGCAGTAATATAAATATATTATATCTTTTAGAATGGTGGATTATATGTCCCACTCCCAGCAGTGGGAGCATTATGGGCTCACTATGCTTTTAGAATTTAATCGCTCAGTAAAGCTTGGGATCGGAGTCTCCGAGAGTAGTACAATAATTATCTTAATATAGATAAAACTAGCGCAAAGGAGTTAAGTAGATCATGCGTGTTTTTCACACTATGATTGTGCCAAACGTAAGGGCAAGATTCAAAGACCGCACTTTGAGTTTACTTTGCTTAATTTTTGCGTCGCATAGAAATGTGAACATATAATAATACTTGTATGGAATTAATATTCGAATTCCAGTGCAAGACTTGCATGAAGGCTGACGAAACCGATGCGCATGTGCTCTTTGAGGGTCACTGGCGTCACCCAGATTAGGTCAGGAAGCCTCGGGACACCCAGGCCTTACACAGATGTTCTCAATGGACTAGGAGACTTAATCAGCTTCTGGAGGGAGGTGGGCTGGTTGGAATAACCACCGATGGCCGCCATGGCCCACGCACAATGTTCCACTTGAAGAACTAAGTGGGGAACCAAGCCCGTAACATAGATATTCGAATTCCACTGAAACGCTTGCTTATATTCGCTCATACGAATATGAACATTAAACGTATGCAAAAAAAATATGTTCATATTCGTATGGAACCCGTAAAGTGGGGTATGTGAATCTCGCCGTATGACTTATCTAGATACCATTGCTTGGTACGAGTATGTTGGGAATGTCGCAAAGCGATCATTGTGCGTATTTGCCATAGATAGATATATAATAGAGAATTTCCGTGCCACGTTATGACGAGAGCAAGACGATAAGATAACATCTATCAAAATATTCTTTATCTAATGTATCATTATTAATAGGTACGTCTTGTACCTGTTTAGCATTGCGGAATGAGCATGTGTAATAAAGACACCGGACAAATTGTTTTATGACTAAACCGATACTAGGTATTATTGATTATAGACTGATTAAAACAATGTACACACATCAAAAGTGTCTAGGGATCAAGTACTTTTTAGAGTATAGCTCAATTGAGGATTATTAATTTAACTTTTTTGGGTCGTTATTGATTATCTTTAGATATATTCATTATTTGAATTAATAATTTTCTTTAAATCTATACAAATAAAACAAAGTCTGGTTAGTACCATTTATAACTCTAGAATGGCAGGGCAAATTTTTATAATCTTTGATTTGTTGGATTTGTCTCCGCCCCGAATAGCAGAATTACAACAAAAATTTAATCACCACTCGCTGAGAGGAGCGGTACATCCAAAATACTGCTCGACGAGATCGTACCATGACCACCATGATGTTGGCTATGAGACTCCACAGCTCTTCAGGCTTGCTGATGAGTGACCCAACCATTCAAAATCGTTTACGTGAAGTGGGTCTGCTTTCTCGAAGGCCTAGAGTACCACCTATAGCACCCCGTGATCGAAGGGCCCATTTACAATGGGCTCGCGAACAAAGAAATTGGCAGGAAGAAGACTGGCGTTGTGTTTGCTTTTCCGATGAATTTAGTTTCGGTATGAGGTCGGATACAAGATGTACTCAAGTTTGGAGACCCTCTGGACGTCAAGAACGTTTGTCAACCCAATTGAGCACGCATGGGATATGCTCCAAAGAAGAGCTATGCCAAGTATGGATGCCGTGCATACGCCACAACAACTTTTTGACTTGTTAGAAAAGAAGGTGGGCGGGCGGCCATTCCTCAAAGTGAATTTGATGAACTGATTTGAGCATGCCAAATTGCCGTGATTGTGTGATTCGTGTCAATAGTGGAAACAAAGATTATTTTTTTTTAATTTACACTTAAAATTTAAAAAATATAGGGATAAGTTGTTAACTTAAACATAGGAATTAAAGTAAGAAACCAGTCTGGAAGACTAGATTTGGTAAATATTAATTGGATATTTTTTTATAGTTAACCCTTAAATGCATGATTTATTTTATCGTATTGCAAAAAATGCTATTGTATAGGTATTTGTCTATAGAATTCAGATAATAATTATACAATAATATTAATATTCATAGAGTATATATATTGTTTTGACAAAAAGAGGTGCGTCCAGAAACTCACAGCTATCACAATCTTAAAAAAATTAAATGGTGTACTTTGTTGCCATATGGCAACATTATGCATTTAAGGGTTAAATGTGCTTGATCCCTAGACACTTTTGATGTGTGTACTTTAAAACATTACAACATACATAGGTTACAGTGACCTACAATGTGATCGGCTGTAGGTGTGACGTCGCGCGTCGGGGTCTTAAAATAAAGAATAAGTAAATGCTAATGACCGTGGGAGCTTCATAGTCTTGTTATAGTGGATTATTTTCGTTCATTTTTTTTTCTTCTAATAACACGGCTACAGGCTACGTAAAATGAACTAAGAAAATAAATTTGTATAAAAAATCTATGTAATCTTCATATATTTAAATAAGTACTTATGTGTTCTAGATTCCCAAGTAGTGGTACATAAACATAATGACACATAGATAGAATACGAGGAATACATAAGTGTCTATTAAGAATGTAAATACGCAAATGCAGGCTACCTATCTTAGTCATGAAAATTCATTATAGACGACACAAATAATCGATGAACTCATATGATAATTTATTCATTAGATTAGGTAAAGAATTTTTAAATGAATGGCCATTATAGGGCTTTGCTTTTTGTTAGGGAAGTATAGTAATACTTGTAGAACCGAATAGAAAGACAGGCTCTGGCAAAGGCCAAGGAAAGTGAATAGTGCCAAGCAGAAGATAGAAGAAATTCACAGGAAAAGCAAGGTTGCCGAAACCCAAAGAATATGCCAAACTTGGGATAGGGACAATTGTCTCACTGCGCAGAACGGATGAGCGATGTGGTGAAAAGTTCTGGAGTGGCTACTACGTACGGTCAGAGCTCTGCCTAACCCAAACCCTTTTCCATTATTCTTCTTCGAGGTAATGCAGAGTATTTGACCGTTGTAGAAGGTGAAGCGAAGGCAGCCAGCGGTGCGCCTTGCACCGACGACCAGTTGAAGGTCGCGTGAATCCGTTGGATGCGAAATACAGGACCGGAGACGAAAAGGTAGCTAGGGTGGACTTAATGCGGAAGTCGAAGGATTTGCCGTTCTGAACTTCTGGTACAGCTTGAAACCCTTATTGCTAACAGCGCAGAACAGCTAGGTTTTATCTAGTTGATTGCAGAATTTAGTTTTTGCTTTGGCAACGTTTGGACTTTGAAGAGTTTCTCTTCTGTTTTTCACGGGTAACAATTAGACGGTTTCCACTACCCTAAACATAGTGAAATTGAGGATCCCGTAAGCCAGAATATGTTAATCTTAAATGCTATTCATAGATACCTACCTATTTGTATACGTGCTTACATACGTTTTGAATATTTTCGGGCATATCTACAATATTTCCCGACATTAACTGATTGGTTCATTGGACTATATGAATGATTATAAATTATGATACTGTGATGATTAATTATGATATGATACATAATAATCTGAGTACAGAACAAAAGAGTTTTTCATGGAATGTAAATGCAATTTCCTAAAAACTTGGATTCTAGTTCTCACTTCTCAATCACCTACCCCATCATTTTGATACCGATGTTTTGACCTTATAAGCCCGAAAGTCTGACAACCAGTCTTAGTAAGAGATATCGTGTTAAGAGTGACAGTAGTAACTGGGTCTCCGTGCAAAATACTGGTAAGTATTCAGTTAGATGTATCCGGTTAGACTGGAAGCTGACCCCAACATCGTAAAGAAACGCCTAGGCAGATCATGATGAAGATTTGGAAGATATTATTGCATAGGTACTGCAGTTCGTACCTAAGAAGTTACTTCTCTAACAATTTTGTTATCAGGTTCCAAAAAGAGAGAAGAACATTCACATACTACCTACAAGCACGGCGAGGAAGTTGGGACGGCTTCCAAGCTTGGCTGATATCATTTAAATACCTAATATGTTTTTTTACTTATTACTTGAGTCCTCTGAACAATGGTTGCTTATAAGATTGCCATAATTATAAGAACAATATGGTATGCAACCCCAATAATATTAATAATATTATGAAAGTACAGTATCTTTGGCAACAGTATCTTTGGCATCAGTATCTTTCTTTCTCACGGCGGCGGCGTTGCAATGGCGTCTCCAGTCCCAAACGTTTGGCGCTATATCGCTATCACTGACAGAAACTCTCGACTGATAAGCTGATACTCTTACTATCATCGTATGAAACACTATCTATTACATTATTGCCATGCGTGCCATTTCCTTATACTCATTGGAAAGGTATGGGGACTTTTACTTTTCCTGAACGAACGATGAGAAAGGGCCGAGTGACTCAACGATCAGTCGAGCATGTGACTTAATCTTTGTTAGTTTATAGATTATGTTATGATGGAAATGAACTGTTAATTATAAGGACATGAACGCCTCTTTAGTTAAATCAAGTTTTCAAGAGTAGGTACCCGTATCTACTCAATTAGCCAGAGAAAGTGGCCACCGAAGCAGGCCCAGGCACTTTTGTCTACCTGTATCTTTGAACTTTTCTTTTCGTAGAGTTTCAGCTCACCTGGATTGACCAGGGTTTATAAACGCATTATTATCATTGGTGCATATGTACAGTATGTACATAGGCTAAAAATAAGCAAGGAGTGGACTCCTCTCTGTCTTGACCTAGTGTGGACCAATCCTGTTTGTAAGCGTCAAGCTCGTCCCACCATCTCCTCCTGGGTCTGCCTCGATATTGTTGGACGTTTTCTGGGACCCACATGGTGGTAGTTTTGGCCCATGACTCGTTCGACATGCAGCAAATGTGTTCGGCCCAGTCCCACCTAAGCTTGGCTGCTTTTTGAGTGACGTCGGCGATAAAAGCATTATTGTTGTTAATTTCTATACCTACATTTCCTTCTTTAAATTGGTGTTATGGTTCAACTGATCTAGTTTGATAGTTAGATAATATCTTCTTAGTTTCCAATACTTCGTAATTGTAGTGGTGATTTTGTCATTGTATGTAACGAAACTTATTTTCGCAATTTTATATTTCATCGCCATTAGGGATCAAACAGCAGGATAGTATTTTGAACACTTTTAAAACGAAAGTTAAAACGGGAATATGAAAATCCTGACTTAATAAAGAAGTTTGAATTATCCAATATCAATAAACGCCGTCCCGCGCTAACCGTCCGCTGTCCGTGGTCTTCTGCCGCGCAGATAGGAAGATATTATGTTAGTGTTCGATAGAAATTCATTTAGTGCTTTATAATATCTATCACGTTCACAAAAATCCGATATAATCTACTTAATTAATAAAAATGATAAATTATTATTATTATTATTAAACCTCTGGTCCTAGAAGCATGAAATTTTGTACAAGAGTTCCGTAACGATGGTGAACAATACGGATATTTGGAAGCACGTTCCCGGAAGTGGGCATAAAAGTTTGTACGGAAATTCGTAATTTTTGCCGATGGGAAATGCCATCAGGCGCACGGCGTAGTACAAAAAGAAATCCTATCCACTGTGATATAATAATGACAATACCGAATTACAATAACATTTAAAATGCTAGATTGTGGCCTCCCAGCAGCCAGTTGGCTTTCATTAGTAGGTACGTGACAAAATGATGAAAACAAGCATTATTTCTGATCATTTGTTAGAATCGTTAAGGTCTGAAACTCTGAACTTTATTTAACTGTACATTATATTCACTGTTGCACAATTCTTTTTTCTTTTCTTCCGCTATGTTGCAGTCGTATTTAATCGCACAGCCAATAAAATTATAATTACACAAAATTAAATATATCTACACACATATATCGCCAGCATGCACAGCTGTATCGATAAAACTAACAAGCTATTAGCCTTAGAGCACACGTATACACAGACACCATAAGTAAAAGAAATCACTCACCAGTGTGATGATGCCGGCGGTGACCATAATTTTGTTCAGTGCCATGTTGTCAAGTATCGTTAAAGATCCACGAACGATAGATAACTAACTATATTTCATTAGTCGAGGCTTGAAAGGTTAACAGAGTGTGGTCGTGTCCAACACAAGAAGGAAGGCAGGACGCCTCATGTAGGTCGGCGCGCTCCGCCACGGCCCAGCATCACACTGATAGGGCAGATAGCCCAAAACTGTGTCTTTCTCGACTGATAACACACCAATATCGTAGATACTCTAGAAGTGGATAGATGAACGTCATCATATCTCAATCGTTTAGTTCGAAATCAGAGATATGGTCGCTGTTACATCAGACCAAGAAAACATTGTTGTAGGTGTCCAAACATTTTTAAGATTATCAATGGTATTTTTTTCTTCTCTTGCATTATAATAATAAGTATTATATTGTAATAAAATGATAGCCAGCCTGCAAAGTGGTAGCTAAGTAGCAGGATTGACTGTCTATGGTGAGCTGGAAGTATAACTGAATATAGATGGATGCTAATCTAAAAGAGGTAAACAAATGGAAGGGGGAGGCCCTAGACAGTCCTGGAAGATATAGCGAACTTATTGGTGATAGTACTCGTGCGTGTATGACCAGATGTATTAACGAAAACGAAGCAAAAGGATCGCAGCAGGTCGTGGCATGGAAGATGACGTGAGTTTATGTTTTTTCTTCATTTAATCACTTGTACGTACATACATAACTTCAAAGGTCCTCCAGGACCAGCCGTGAGCATAAGTGAGTAAGCACTTAATAGTGTTAATCTAGGGACAGCTCACTCCACGCTCACTTCGCCCAAGTTTTCACGGTGAGATGGTTACAGAATCGCACGGCTCGAGAATAGTTAACGTGAAAAGACTTTTCGCTCGGGTTAGGTACTGCTGATAGGGTAAATATATCTGACTGAGAATATCATGTAACATTTCAATCGTTAATAATTTCGAGATTATTTGAGTAATTGTTGAGCATGCAAAAACTTTTAATGCAATAGTAATGGTTTGGCATACAAGATATAAGTAATGTCTGCCCGTCGATTCTGTAAAAATCTCACCGTGAAATCATAAGTGAAGTGAGCACTTAATAGTGTCAATCCCTACTATTACGGAATGACAGAACTCACTTCCCGCTCAATTCACCTAAGTTCTCACGGTGAGATTTTTACAGAATAGCACTGCTGCACCAATTTTACTTGCGAATCTACTGCACGGTTACCTGTGCAGTACCTGTTATAAATAAATGTGTACTGTTTCTATCGCGAATATCATAAGCTTGTTAATAACGGTTCTAATTAGCGTAAAAGGCGTCTGATATCTCATACAGGAGCTAATTACCAGAGGCTATATATATAGAAGGATCTCTAGAAATTTCTCATTGTGAACGCGCTTCTATAACAAGAAAATGGAAAAACTGGTTAGTTCAAAAGATTTTCATTTGTTCATTCCATGCACGTTTTATGTTATTCTACTTGTATTCACGCAAGGATTAAGAAGAGAATATCCAAATATACTTCGAAAAACTTTTTATTTGGCAAGAAACGGCGAGTAGTTATGAGAAGGCCAAAAATACTCGTCGTTTTTACCAATATCCAATGATTTTGTCCTCCAGATGCTGATACTGCTGATGTCGCCATGGTTCTCGTGTGCCATGGCTGTGGACGCTGCCAATGACACGGAGCTGCCGGTAAACACGACGGATCCCAATAAAGATATGTAAGTAGATATAACACATTGCTTATTGAAGTTATTCATGACCAGCATACGCCTGCAACTTCGTTTGCGTAGAATTCGGACTTCCCGCCGTTTAAAAATATGTTGCTTAAATAATGTGGTTAATGTACCTAATTGCTTTTTTTATAATAATGTATAGAAAGATAGATTAGGTAGGCTTAATACATTCGTGTCTGTGAAACCATGGATATACACATACCTACAACATTTCAACCCAATCGGTCAAGCCGTTTAGTAGTTGACATACCGACAGCAGCGCCACCTACCGGGTCCAATTGTATTTTTGAAATAATGCAGGAAACCATCGAAATACCCATATAAAATTTCAGCCGTTTAAGTTATGTGAAAAAGATAAGTACGGAAGGATAATTCATACTACCCGTTGTCCTATTACCCGTTTTCCCGTAGGAATGAAGCATTTTCCCGCGGTAAAAAGTAGCCTATGTTCATCAGGTATAATGTCGGCTTCTAATGGTAAAACAATTTTTCAAATCGGTCCAGTACTTTCGGAGCCTATTCAATACAAACAAATAATCAAATCTTTCCTCTTTATAATATTAGTGTAGATATGATGAAGGTTTTATCTTGTCTTTCCAAAGCGATACTCTTCTTGGATGAGATGGTTTAGCCCCACTAAAGAAAGTGTGGCTATTCTTTTAAAGAGATTCGCCTCTTAACCCCTATTATAACGCATGTAGGTAACTATTATGTTTTCCGTTTTGCGACTGCGAACATTTATTAACACTACAGCATTCAATCTTATTTTGATCGAATCTCTCTTGTCCATGATAATGATAAATTATATTTATTTCTGTACATTGGTAAAAAAAAACACTTTTGAACGTCTAAAATAACTTATGTTTTAAAAGTCCAAATGACCTCATAATCTTTCATGCTTGCGGTTACATTACCAAAGTGCCAGTAAATTGTACCATAAATATAATTTTGCCTTTCAGATGATAACAGCCGGTCGATTCTGGAAAAATCTCACCGTGATAACTAAGGTGAAGTGAGCTTAGAGTGAGCTGTGAGTAATGCTGATGCTAGTGATTAACACTATTGGCGACTCACTCCACGCTCACTTCACCCAAGTTCTCACGGTGAGATTTTTACAGAATAGCACTGCAGATATTATGTCTACCAACTCCTTGTAAAAAACACTAGTACAGTCCACTTACAGTGTTCTTTATTGTCTTCACAATAAGGTTGCTGTTGGGTTGCTGCGATTGAAAAGTCTATCAAAATGACAGTGATTTTTAAAGTCGTGACAATAAGGTTGGTGTTGGGTTGCTGCAACTGTCAAGTCTGTCTAAATCACAGTGATCTTTATTTTTGACTAGCTTTTGGCCGCGGCTTCGCTCGCGTTAATTTAGAATTTGACAATAAATTCAGGTTGTACTCTGCTTGTTGTTTGGCCGTTGTACTCATGGGCTCAGAACGGAACATTATTCTAGGACGCTCCTATACACAATGTTGTATGTCCTTCTATTTGGAGCTAATACGTAAAAAATCTGAGCATTGTACACACGCGAACATGCTACATGTGGGAAATCATGGGTTTTCCAAATGCACCCCTTCTACCTGCAATGTTTGCCCTTTTCTATCCTGACTTTTTGTATTAGGCGTATATAATAAAAAAAAAACTAAAGTTTCTATTAGGTTGTCTCATAAATTATTGCCAGTTAAAAACAAACTATTATTTAAAAAAAAATATTACTAAAAAATACATTTAATCAATTATATAGTCTCCCTCCTCGTTATCAACAACAGTCAGCTATCTACTGGGCAAAATTTGAGAGGCAGACACGAAAAACATTTCAAGTTCAATTTTAATACTTCCAGAATTTTCGATTTTTTCCCTAGTAAATGAAATTTAAGAGCTCGAAATAAATAAAAGTCAGAAGGCGCAAGATCCGGGCTATACGGTGGATGTGGAACAGTCGGCCATCCTAGCTCCTCCAGCTGTTTATGTGTTAACTTGGCGCAATGAGGTCGTGCGTTGTCATGCAAAAGTTGGACTCCAAGTCGTTTTAACCCACTTAATTTTTAACATCTCTGCTAGTTTGCGAAGCTGCTGCGTATACAGATTGGCGTTAATAGTCTGATGATATTCGAGGAGTTCCCAGAAAATCATTCCTTGGCAATCCCAGAAAAAAGACAACATAATCTTACGACCGTGTTCATTAAGTTTAGGCTGGGCTGGTGGGTTTTCCCCGCGAGGAATCCAACAGGCATGACACGTGTTAGTTTCATAATGTATCCAGCTCTCGTCACATGTAATAATGTCCTTGAGAAAGTCTCGTCTGTGCGAACGAAGTAACGAACTTTGACAAATGGCCACACGAACGGCCCGGTCATGGTCCGTTAACGCATGAGGTGTCCAACGTGACATCACTTTGCGATGTCCCATCGATTTGAGATAACGATCTATAGTCGCGTGGGATTGTCCAAGCGCCTTCTCTAAATCGCGCGTACTATAGTCTGGATGTAGCTCAAGTTTGTGACGCAAAGCATCTTCATCGAAGCTGGTGGGTCGGCCTGGGCGAGGTTGATCTTCGCAACTTATATCACCGGTGTTAAAACGCTTGTACCAGAAACGAACAGTCCGATTGCTAGTAGTACCCGGTCCAAATGCAGTGTTAATCTTTGTAGCCGTTTCTGTTGAAGAGACTTTAAGTCGATGCTCATATAGCATAATAGCTCGCAGTTGACGCTCATCCATTTTCACTAAAGCCTAATTATTGCGTTGCGTCCGCGCCTATTTATACCCTCACCATAAAAGATACTCATCCTTAATAGAAAGATCTAGAACATTCTTGAATTCGCTTTTGTTTAAATACGAGAAAATTCGAGAAAAATAAAATAGGGCAAGAACTTATGAGACAACCTAATAATAGTAATAATATAATTCAATCATGATTCGAAAGACACGTGGCGCCATCTATTATCATAATAACGTTATTGTTGTTTTCCTCGGGAACAGCACTTTCTTTCGGGTTGAAAGGTACCATATGTCCGTTTCTGTACACCTGACAACGCATATGCAAAATTTCAGGATGATTGGTTCAGTATTTTAGGCGTGAAAAGGTAACAAACAAACGAACTTAGGTACTTTCGCATTTATAATATTAGTTAGGATCACGGACTAGTCCGTGGTTAGGATAATAATGTTGCTGTTGGATCGCAGCTGTCATATTTAGAATAGCAGTGAAAGGACTGCAAGGTTGTTTGCTTGGCTTTTGTCTGTGACTATAGATCGAAATAAATTGAAACGTTTTTCAGGTACGTAATTCACGCCATGGTATATCAAGTGGGCATCATCACCAACAAAACGGACAATGAAACCAACATGAACGCTACGTAAGTTGCCGTAGACATAGAACTTTAATAGACTTATCAGGACGTAGGTAACTCACGTCCTCTGCTGCAGACATAGTGCCATGTACTGATTGAACAGAACATAATGTTGAATGACATCCGAATGACTAATATTTGACCATTTGATCACATTACTTGTTCTCTTATTGCTCGGGTCAAAGATAAAATAAAAGAAACCTACAGTAAAACGTTCCCGCCGAGGGATCGCTGGCGGATCGATCTATCTACCTTTTAAAATAGTAACTCATGGGGGAATAGAGTGTTTCCAGCAACGACAAAGACAAAGCTAAGCAACGTCCGGTTGGAGTGTAGCCTTAGGGCCCTTTCCCACAGCAAAATCCCGTTTTTTGCAGGTACGGTTTTTTGCAGGATCCCCTTTAGTAGTGTACGTGTTAAAATATACGTTTTCACACAAACATCCTGTTTGTAGTATCCGAAAAACAGGATGCTTGTGTTGGCTCGGATGAAAAATCCACGAAACATATATTGAGAAAAAGTGTCGGTCGATTTTTCAGCTTGCGTATCCTTAGGGGCAAAGAACTTAGTAAAATTTATGGAGTTTGTTTTTAACAGTTTTGGGCCATTTTTTTGCAGCACTTTATTAACCTTGTCCATAGAAACCATTTTCCCCATCCACCCCCCCAAAGACCCCTAAGACGACCCACTGACCCAACGTCTAAATATAAACTTGTATCGATCGCATTATGTTGTAAGTTAACCTAAGATATAAATAGAGGCCAACGAGCCAAATCCGTAATAATTGAAGCCACAAAAGTGCACTAGTGCAGCCTGCACTAGTCTACTTTTGTGTTTATCGTTAAATATTGAAACGATGATGGTTTTCATCGAGCCACGTATAGGTAACTGGCTTCTCTGCACGTGTCTTCGTCCGCGTGAAATTTCGGACCCCGACCGGGCGCGTCGCGCGTCGCCAGCTCGCGCTATTATCTACTTCAATTTCACTTAGCGTTCTTTCTGGCTCTTTTTCTTTGTGCTCGGCTCCTGAGGGCCTTAGCGTGACGATAAACAGCCTTACATAGCTTAGTTAGCTTAGCCTTATTAAATAAGGCTAAGCTATAATAAGATAAGAATAAAATCAAATTGCATTTGATAACCCAAATTTTGGGCTATCAAATGCAATTTGATTTTATTCTTGACGTTAATTACGAATTGAAATGTCGAAACGGCCTTCTGAGCTACGAAAACCATGGTCACCATGGTGACTGGTCCATTTATAGACGGCTTTATTCGATATAATCTCGTAGGGTTGGGGTGGGACAGGAAAAACGTGTTTTACCATGTTTTTGCAAGGACGAGAATTCATCAAAATATTATAACCATTTTTTGTCTCCTTAGTGGCAACCAAGAGGCTGTGACGTTCTTCCACTCCAATGGCTCTCAAGGACTGGATTTGAGTAAGATTCCGGCTCCTCTTCTTACCAATGTCACTGCTCAAAGTATGGTGGGAGTAGCACCGATGCCTGTCAACTCGGAGAACGCTCCAAACCAGCTACCTTGGAGCACTCTGAATCATTTAACCAATATTTCACCACCTTCTGCAATAAGAGGTAAATATTTTAACAGAAAACTCATGAGACTTACTCGGTTAAAAAAACGTTCTTTCTCGAAATTACCAACCATTTGTGCAAACTCTTATGAGAATAGTTGCAATAAACTGGCATTTATAGCAGAAAATAATTTAGAAGATGCCATAAAAGTTTTACTTTTCTTGTTTTTTTCTTTTCGTGACATAAACCTTTATATAAAAAAAAACAAAAGCCTGTTTTATTCGTGGACAGTAGAAGCTTTTTGGATCATTTTTATAAAAAGTAGAAAAATATACACTCGAGGGCAATGAATTAGGGTCACATAAAGTTACTTACCTGAAAGTCTCGGAAACTAAGAATGCTAGCTAAATTGAATAAATTGTGTTTATTCTAAATACTTCTTAGTTACTGTAAAGTTATGCTATCAAAAATGACAAAATAAAAAAATGGGACTTTTGTAAATGGAACTACGGATTTTCTGCATCTATTTTTGCTTTTGTTTCCATTCTGTACAAATTGGAATATTGAAGATGAATCAAGATTTATGCTCTATAAGAACGACGGAAGAACAAGAGTGTACGTATAAAAGACCAGGGGAGCGACTCAAGCAAGCATGTATCGAAGAGAAAGTGGCCTATGGCGGTGGATCCGTACTTGTATGGGCCGAAATTTCTGCAGAGTCACACAGAGCTGGTAGTTGTAGAAAACGGCACTATAACTAGAGAAAGATACGTGGAAGAAATCCTAAACGAATACGTTGGTCCATTTGAGAGAGCTATCTTTATGCATGACAATGCCCGGCCTCATACTGACGTGAAATTGTGAATGACATACCTTCAAGAGGTGAATATTAACTGTATGGAGTGGCCAGCACGCAGCCCGGACCTCAACCCAATCGAGCGTGCTTGGGACGAACTCGAACGATGTTTGAAACACCGACATCCTTCCCCGATCACGCTTCAAGAACTCAAAGTTGAGCTCGTAGAGGAATGGGAGAATATTCCGAACATCGTATAAGAAACTTGGTGTATAGCATGCCAAACCGCATAACCACATTGACAACAGCACGGGGTGTAATACAAAGTAGGTACTAAAACTTAAGAAAATTTTAAAGTGGTAGAACAAAAATTTGCTTTTCTATTTTTGTTATAAGATGAGATTGGTTATTTTTTTGTTAAAGTAATTTTTTATGAATATAATTCAAATTGACAAATACATTTTATTAATTTCATGTATGGTATATTTGATTGTCTATTAAACACAATTTATTTCATTAAGCTAGCATTCTTAGTTTCCGAGACTTGTATCTTTATGTGACCCTAATTCATTGCTCTCGAGTGTACATAAGTTTACGTTTGGTCGGGGTACCGTAGCTTAGTAACTGCGATCAAAATAAGTATTGGGCATGTTTATTTCTTCGCAAAAATTGTGCATTTAAGCACAAGACAGAACAATACTTAGTACATTTTACAATTTCACATTCACATTATCTAGTATTTAGTAGGTTGCCCATATATTGAATTCCGTACATTTACCTGTAGGTATTTAGTATGTATGTAAATGCAATATACCTACAGTGCTGAAAATAAGACATGCCGGGTTCCTCACAATGTTTTCCTTCACCTTCTTGAGAGCAGCGGTAATGAAACAATTGACACAAGTAAAGCGCCTGTCTGGGTTCGAACCTACAACCTTAAACTCGTAACCGTCATGTCTTAGAACCAAAAATTCAAAGACATGTGACATCTACCAACCCGCATTGGGCCTCCTCTCATCGAGAGGAGGCCTGCGTCCCAGCAATGGGGACTTAAAATAAAAACATTAAACACTTAAATTAATTAAAACATTTTTGAACGAACCTCATATTTCAAAGCGAAACTATTCCTTGAGGTTGGCGAAATACGAGTGTACCTAAAGTACACATCTGCCTAACCTTTTGTGGAATACAGGCGTGATACTATGTTAGTGCTCGTGCTGACATTTTAAAGCTGCTTTTTAGTTTCTAAATCACGAGCGTAAAATAAAGAATTCGGTGAATAATTTCCGAAAAATAACCTAGTTAAATGTTATTTTACTGTAGAAATGCAACCTCTTTTGATGTTAACTTTAACTAAGAACCGGCAATTATTGCATAAAATAAAGAAGAAACCATAGTTTTATTTTTAATGTTTTTTTCTTCTTGTGGCTTCAATACATTGTTTTTTTAGTAAACCAGCCTGTTATTTTTGCCGTTTTATTGCAAAAGAGCAGTCAAACCTTTTTGTACACCATTTTGAATTTTATTGCCCTCTGCAATCAACCTAAACAATCTTCCATCTTCGTCCATCAGAGGACCTATAATATAATAGGTCTTTACCTATGAAATTGCCGTTTTGTATGAAAAAATTTAAACGATTTTTTTTTCATGTATTTTTTATTTGTATTAATCGAAGTAATCACCCATGCAATCAATGCATCTTTGCCAACGCAGTGGCAGTTTATTGATGCCCTTCTTAAAGAAATCAGCTGGACGGGAGGCAACAATTTCTTCAAAGGCATTTTGTACTGCCTCTCGGGTATTGAATTTTTTTCCCGCCAAGAAGTTATCCAAATTCTGGAAAAAGTAGTAGTCAGTAGACGTAAGGTCTGGTGAATAGGGCGGATGACGGAGAGCTTCCAACCCCAGTTCTTGCAACTTGGAGACCGTCTGCTGTGCAGTATGAGGTCGCGCGTTGTTGTGCAGGAGCAGCGGAGACGAGCGATTGACCAATGCTGGTTGGAGATGTGCCAGCTTCTCCATCATTGTGTTCAGTTCTTCACAGTACACATCTGCAGTAATGCTCACCCCGTTTGGTAACAAGCTGTGATGAATCACACCGGCGCTAGACCACCAAACAGTGACCATCACTTTTCTAGGGGTAAGTTTTCGTTCAGGGCATTGTTTAGGTGCTGAACCAGGATCCAACCAACTTGCTGAGCGCTTGCGGTTATCAAACAGAATCCATTTTTCATCGCAGGTAACAATGCGGTTCAAAATTCCTTCATTTGTGTGTCTGTTGAGCAGTGCAAGGCACGTCTCGACGCGTACTTCGCGCTGGCGATCATTGAGTTCGTGGGGCACCCATTTGTCAAGCTTTTTTACCTTGCCAATTTGACGCAAATGAACCAATATTGTTTTGACGCTAATGTCGAAAGCTGCTGCTAATTCAGCCGTAGATTGTGTATCATCAGCTTCCACAACCGCCTTTAATTCGTCACTGTCGACCAAAGTCTTCGGACGACCGCGAGGTTCATTTTTCAGGTCGAAATTTCCAGAACGGAAGCGAGCAAACCAATAACAGGTGGTGCGTTGGTTTGTAGTGTTAGCTCCGTAAACGTCGTTGATGTTGCGTGCCGCTTGTGCCGCGTTGCTGCCACGACGGTACTCATATTCCATAATTACTCGAATTTTTAACGTATCCATGATGACGAAAAAAATTGAAATGCGATGAAAATGTAACACTAATCAATAAACAAATGACTACTTTTGGAAACAAAATTCCATGTTTTTAAAATAAAATTAATTTGAAATAAGAATTCTTAGCCAAACAAAAATTATTTTGATTTGAAATGGCCAATACTGCAGAACGACCATTTCATAGGTAAAGACCTAATATTTAACCTAGAGTATGCTGACCACTCGAAGAATTTTAACTATTTATAAACCGTAACAAATAATACTTTTTATTTTAGGTTCAGAACCACTGAAAACTTCAAAGAGATCAATCCGCAGTATTGATATAATGGATGACAAAGACACACCTTTTAATGAATTCTATAAGAGTTTATTTAAGAGGGAGATGCCCGTCGGCAAGACGCCTGTGGCTATGCACAGCGGTGCAGCGGTCATCCCACAGTCAGCCGGGGTTCAGTCCATTGGCATCCCACCTCTACTAACCCTTAACAACAACATGTCTGACATACCAGTACCCATACCCAACACTTCAGTAGTGCATTACTCTAAAATTAACACCCTTGTGACTAAGCCTTAGAAAAAAATATGATTTTATATTTTAGGAATAAGTTAAATAAATATTGTAATTTATTTTAAGAGTATTGTTAATTGTCTTCTTAATCCATTAAGTGTGCTTGTCGACAATTAACTCCATAACAATTTTTAGTAACAAAACTTTACCAAGATTAACGACTAACCGAGAAAATTGTAAGAAAGTAACAATCTCGATGCTGTACCCACGTACTATACCTAGCCACTGAAAAGTTAATATAGGTTCCTAAATACAATTTACCGATACTACTAGTTAGTATTAATAAAGCTATGAAAGTATTCAACGAAAAAAACTTTTTGGAGCCAATTCACAAAGTCTGGAAGGGGTTGTCCACAAGCTACGCACGCGTCAAACTGACGCATGCGCGGTCCTAATTTAATGATTTGTCGCACCTCGGCTGAAGTCCCTGCCATTAGCTAGGTTACATTAACGTTAATTCTACAAGGCGACGATGTCGCTTCAGTTATCACCGTTATAGCACCAACAAGTGAGGCTGAGCCGAGATGAGCTCACCCAAACTCAATGAACGATGCACCAGCACGATGAGCAACGGAAAAAAACTTCTCGCCAACGACTCGAAAGAGGACTCCTTGGACAATTCTGTGAGTACTTTTTATTTTAAAAATATTTCTGAAAGCTGTGCCTTAATTTTAAAGTAGGAATTAAGCGATCAATAAATAATTAAAGATGAAACTATCCATATTGTGTCAAGCTACATCGACAAAGTTTATTGACCGTATGGAACAAAGTTCATTGAACCCAGGGGTCAATAAACTTTGTCCGACCTACTGCAAAATATGTTAAGTAGGTAGTCAATCTTGGATACATAAATGTGTAGTAGTGCACAGTGTATCACAAAATGAACGTTATCAGCTTGCTCGTTATTTTGAGACCTATCTTGTTGGTGACATATTTTATAGATGTAATAGAACCTCTAATAGTGTAGGTATTCCAATATTCCCATACTGTAAGATCTACCGTTAGACAGTAAATAACTTCAACATTTTTTTCAGATTAGAGAATCTATAAAATCAGAGAGACCAGGGAAGAATGAGGAGGACTGGCGAAGGCGCACCATCATCATTGAAAAGAAAAATGGCAGCTACGGGTTCACGCTGCAGAGCTATGGGATCCATTATAAAAAGGTACTTCTTTCTTATTTCAGTACTGAAAGTAGATCTTATAGCTTTAATATTAACCTACCTACATTGTAACCAAGCATTACGAAGTTTGTACTGCGAATTATTAAAACACTTAATCGTTTTAACTTTGTCTATCAGATTACATAAAAAAACGTTTGCGCAAAGTAGTGTTACTAACCAAAAGCAGGGCGATATAATCAATGTAATGGAGTATCTGTTTATCTACAGGAACAAGAAATCGAAGTAATTACGTACGTGGACCACGTCGAGACGGATGGTCCAGCTGCTGCGGCGGGGATGCGTGAGGGTGATGTCATCCTGTCCATCAACGGCACGGATGTGGAGCGCGCTGACCACGCCGCCATCGTCGACGCCATCAACAGCTGTGACTCCAGAATGCGCATGGTCGTCATCTTCGAAGACTGCGTCAGAAAAGTAGAGCTGCACCTCAAATACATCAACCTCCAACGAACCCTGCAATCTAAAATGAGGGAAGTGGAACAGCTCACCGTTCGAGAAAGACAAATGTTTGATTGTAACTGGAAGACGCACAGTTTGCCCTCTCAAAAGAAGAAAACGTCCCCATCTGATGTGATTTCAGACAACGAGGAGAATAACATGGGAGAAAATATAAACAACACGTACTGTAGACCGACGCTTTCCAGTGAGAACGTGACAGCCGCTAAACCTCCGCAGCCCAACGTGTTCATGTATCAATACCTCGATCCGCGCTACGGAGCGTGCCTCATACAACCCAATCTACGCACCGGGAGCTTTGTCATTACTGTGGGCTCCCCGAGGAACAGGCGCGAATGCCATCACTATGTTGTAAAAACACCAGGTCAGGAATGTCACAGAGCCTCAGAGAACTACAAAACAAGTAGTGGGAAACACAACAAAATCCACAGAAGCAGTCATGGCCACGGATGCGCTCCATGCATGCCTGCTTACAACAATCAAGATGCTAACAGTCTCGAGGCTTACGATCTCGCCAGTCCCTGCTGCGATCCGCATTGCGTACCCAATACTAGGAAGAAAACGAGAAGAAAGAGAGAATGTTCTAAAGAACACAAGAGGAAAGAGAAATGCCAACAAGTTGACAAATCCACACAGAAGCCGGACAGTGGTTCTCACATGCGGACTAAGAAAGTTTGTCAATCGGGACATTGCTCCAATCGCTACCGATACTTAACAACGGAGTCCACACAGACGAGCCAGTGCAGCCTTCAGTCGTACGCGACGAGCAATGCCACCGTGCCGTGTGATAACTCAGCTTCCAGTTATAGTACTTCCTTGAGTAGCGATACACTCTTTTGGGACAATGATAGGACAGAAAATAAGTCATCGCCCAAAATCCAGTACCAGAGCAGTCATCAACACGTGAAACCGAAGTCATGGGATAATTTAACGACTAAAGCATTTGGAGGTTATGGATTTGGGTATGGCTACTTAGATACTGCGACGAAACAATCAAACCGGTCCAAGAGTCACGGGCGTAACCACAGCAGCCGCAGCACGCAGAGTCACCATGAGTACCAACACCACTCACAAGAGAAACACACTCACCGACAGAGTGCCCCTCACCACTGCCCTGCGTATACGAGGAGTCACAGCCACTGCCCTCCGACCAAGTCCACGGAGAGCCTCATCATGGTGCCCAAGTATCAGTTGGAGAGCAGCGGCTCTGAGAGCCGGCTTGCTTGTGAGTGCGTCGAGTCCATCGATTACTACCGCAGAGTGAGCAACACCAAGAGCCCCGCGGACCAGCATTCGGCTACGTACTACACGCAGCACTTCATCTACCCCACGCACTCGTACAAAAAGAAGGACCCCAACATAAGCTCAGAAATAACGAGACTTTAAAATGAGTGAGATTTTTAATAAGCAATAATCTTCTATAGTAATAGTAACCATCACTGCTCAACAACAAGCCTGTAAGGATAACTTAGAGCCAATTTGTCATTTTAATGTAGATATTAACTGTAATTTTACAAAATCTGCCATTAACCGCTTTTTACCTACTGATTAATAGTTTTTTTTTTTATAATAAATAAATATCAACCAATCCATTATTTTTATTTTAACATAATATACCTTCATATCGATATCAAGAATGACATTTTTTACACAAACGAGCCCAAAATTGATATTTTCAGGGTTGATGCTTCTCGTTGATAGGTATCATTAACACACTCAGTGTTAAAGATACCTATAGCGATCAAAATGGGTTCAGTAGTTTAGCCATGAAAACGTAACAAAAAGACAAACACTTTCGCAATTATAACATTAGTAATGATAACAATAATATTGTTGCGTCAACTTAACCCGAATATAATACTAATAAATAATTTGTACATATCAAATAAGTATCCGAATTAGGCTCCGCCTGATAATATTAACTGCCTAGTTATGTAATTAAGGTCGCTCTGTTTTTTTTTTTTTTTAAATCTATGTAATTATTAATTAAACGACGAGGGATTTTTTGGGAGACAGTAATACGAAGTGGAGAGAAATCCTATTAGAAAGGAAGACACTGCTGACCATGCTCTTGTAACCTAACTTTTGTTATATTTTATGACTGATACTTGAGGATGGGAGAAGGGCACTGTTGCCGTAGAAAGAAGATTCACTTTCGCTTCGCTGACGACATAGTCTTATTTTCCTTTTCTGCCTCGGAACTCGGACCAATGCTTGAAGGTCAACATGTCTAAGACCAAACTTATGAGTATCAGCACAAAAACACCATCTTAACGTTGATGGTGCCAGGCACCATGCGTCCACGAATGCGTATTGGACAGCATAATCAGCCATCTATAATGTTCTCACTGCTGGGACACAGGCTCCTCTCTGTGAGAGGAAGTGGGCCGTATCTTATCCACCACGCGGGCCCAGTTTGTGTTGACAAAAGTCCACGCGAGCGGTTTGCCAGGGACGTATGAGGGCAGTATTTTGGGAGTAAAACTGAGAATGAATGAGATTGGGCTCGCCATGCACGTGTCGAATGACAGAAGATCGCAGGACAAAATTAACATCGGAATGGGTGGGAGCCAAGGCAGAAAATCTGATGCCGTGGAGGGCCCAAGCGAAGATGACGAAATGCTTTATGAGAAACTGGACCATAACACCAAAAAGCCTTGAGAAGGTGGAAAGAATGGATCCCGCCCTTTTGTAGATAATACTAACAAGAAGTAAGTATTATCAAAAACAATAAGACGTGTTATTAAAAATTAGATAGGTATCAAATTACTTTACGAGTATTAATGCATTGAATGAATTGAATGAACACGATAGAGTAGAAATAGAAGCCGATTGATACTCGTACTTCTTACGCCCGGTTATCAAAAGTGTATTGTGTAATTAGTGACGTAGAAATAAATGCCAAAAAAATGTGTAGCACCAAATAATTAGGTTGTAACATTATCTTTCGTTAAGAGTGACTTCCTCAATCTTCAAGCTAAACTGTGGCAAATTCGCTTGCTATCGCCGAAATTAGGTGGGTGAACTTATATCTAGTGCGGGTTGTGAGTTAGGCCAAGGGTCAGATGGCGGACAGTGCGCCTGCGCCTGGCGGTTGAGCGGCAGAGCGTCGGCGCGCACCATCGCAGGCATGCGTCCAGTCGCGCAACTCGCCCAGCCGCGGCCCGCGCGCACCTACTTTCTCGTCATCGCTTTTCTTCTGCTATTGTACTCCACTACCACTACAGCGTCGCCGCAAGTAAGAATTCTATATTTTAATTTTTTGTTCTCAGAGACAAAAGTGATGATTCCTTCTAATGTTGAGATTAACTTGATCAATTCAATCGCACTAAGCTTGATGTTTAATACCCATTTCTTTTCAGCAATATATTGTGTGCAAAGACTTTAATTCCCACCGGTGCTTAACATTTCAAACCAAATTCAAACATGATGTGGCTGGCGCAAGAGAACTCTACTCGGAAACTTTACCTAACAACTGCTTCATCAGGAATACAAAACCTCATCCAGGATCAAAACAAACTATTACGGTAATTTCAATTTTTTTTATAAGTTTGTTTCATAAAATGATATAATTGCTTTGCGAACGACTGAATAATCTCATTGTGCGTTACGATAAGGCGGTAAAAGCACTTAAAGCTTTGCGATATTTTATTGTTCTTTGCGCTCCAAATAGAATTCATATTATAAAGATGCCATAATTCCTGCATGTAGATAGTATTTGAGATATGCAACCAATAAATCTAACAGTAATGAAGTCATAAATAGTCACAAATAATATCAGATGCCCTGAGTCAGGCGTCGACTAGCTTGTGACCCAGTTAAAATGAAATAGGAAGGCACTAATAACTTATCAATTCTGTTTTAAACGTAACGGTTTTGTTCTTCGAGAAGATTACTTCTGCGGAAGCATGAAAACATATCTGCTGATGTTTAATTTAAATGTAGGTTAGCAGATTAATTAAGGAACGATAGTAATAGAAGTCCAATATTAGAAAATATGAATGCCCTAGTTGTTCCCCGGTATGTACTACATATTTACCCCGATTAATGAAATAATCTCGCCCCTGTCACTTAAAAAAAATGCCGAAATGTGGGTGTGCTGTAGCTACCTACACCTCTGTCTTACCCTTCGGAGGATACGTTCGTAGTACTCTGTTGTGTTGTGAAGAACCAGTATTAGACAAGTTTGCGTAATTCACGGAACATAAGAGTTTGGCCTTTTTTTTTGCGGAATCTTTCCATATCTACTAGTTTTTACAAGCTTTCTGTTAACGTGCTTCTTACATTTGTTTTTCTTTTATAGGTATTTTATATACTTACCGAAGTTGATGGACAGTCGTATGCTAATCGATTTATTATAAAAACTATCACCTTAGGATTAATTGAACCCATAAAATATGACTTTTGATTTATGTTCATCATGTTATGCAAACCTTACGTTATTTTTCATTATTTTCCAACTGTAGATACGATTTATTGCCTTTCATTATTTGAGCTATAAGAGGCAATACTTAGGTTTGATTTATTGTTATCCACATGATTTAGTTCAGGGTTTTTATCGTCATCCAACTAATACTAGATATACAGAACTTTGTGAGTTTGTTACTCAATCACGCTTTAGAGGATTATCTACACAGCTTATATCCTATGTTAGGGACCAACAAATGGATATTTTGACTTGGGTACATAAAGTAGTTTCGCTAGGATGTGAGTGAAACCACGGACAAGAAGCCTAGAACCTAGAAGTATACTATAATATACGACTATATATACATATACCTACTGTAGAACTCAGTATGTGGTAGTACTCAAATGATTTTATTTTCATATTTCATAAAGTTCTATAGTATAAGTTGTTCAGTCCCTTCCTTTTCTGGCATAGTGTAATAATAGGTTCATATATTATTAAGTAGGTTACCTACTATGCGACACTTCTAACTAGATGCATGAAAGCTATGTATATTCTGCAACAGTTCCATAATTTTCAATGTTATAAAATATTACAGCCTCGTGATATTTATTATGATCGAGCTTGGGTTCTAAGCGTAGTAATTTTTCTTTATCACGCATGTATTAGGAGATAACTTCTTTTTGTCAAGGTTGACCGTGTTCCCTTGGCCTATGTTTCACAATTACACTATCGTAAATGGAACAAAGAAAACGTCATAATATGTCAAGGCGATCTAACACTCAATGAGTTATACATGAGTATATTGTTTCTGAATCAGGTCACAACTTTTGGTAATGGAGCAACTCGACGTTTGTTCTGCAAATCCTTAGTTGTGGGGGTGTTTGATGGGAGAACTTATGAAAAAGTATTGGAAGGATTCCAAAGGGATCGTCGTGAGGCATCGTATTCCCCTCGAGGTCGATACAGAGGCCAGACTCAGTCGCAATACCTGGCGATAGACCGTGGAGGTGGCAAAGATGAAGGAAAGGCAGAGGCGCATTCAGCCGCTGATTCTTCCAGGGCGACCGTTGGTGAGTACCATGCCCTAACAATGTGATTATTAAAATGTAGGTATCACAGCGATACCTATTTGTTTTTTTTTGTCTGTAGTTCTGATGAAGAAACCAAAATCAAATACAATAATGTCATATCCATTTCAGTTGGAAACAGCGGTATGGGACAAGCCCAGAGTCAATCAATGTATGATCCGAGCTGCGAGGACTGTCTGGGACGAACTGACTTAGGAGCAGAAACTCTGAAACGTCGACCAGGTGATATGTATGTATCTTCTTTTACGAGTTCTTCAACATAATTTTTATACAATTTTGGGAATAGTTAGATCAAAAAATGAGCTTAGTTGTGTTGAGTGGATTTTTTTATGATCTTACGAAATATACCTACAACATTATTTGTAGTATATGCGAAACCCGAAACACGTGTCTAGTATTTTTATGTAAAGAATCTATTTACAAAATTTCAAAACTGTATCATGAAATAATCACAAAGTTATAAGCTTGTTATGTTACCTGGATGTCCGTACAAAAAGTTGGTTACCACTTAAAACGCGCCGCCAGCGGACCGGCTGTGACCTGTGTTGTGCGCCTATGATTGCGGATGTGTACTTAGTGTCGCTCGGTATCCAACTTGTTACCTTCTATAAATATTTTTGGGACAAAATATAACATGGTGTAAACATTATTGGAATCGATTCAGTTATTTATTCTGAACAAACTATATTCAGGTTTGCAATATACTAAAAATAATGTTGTATATTATGACTATCACGTTACATTAATGTTTGAATTGGAAATACTCGTTTTGTATATCATATTTATTCAATTTATACACGGCCTTAGGTAAAGAACAATTTGTTTATTGAAAGAATGAATGAGAAGCCTTAACATGTTGTATTAGTCATAAATATAAAAATCTTCTGCAATGCAGCATATCCTATTACATTATGTACCCAAAATAATACTTAGTGCACATGAATCCGTAGGTCAATCTGATCCGATTATCATTGTGGTAGAGTTGTGTGTTTATTGGTGTTAAAGGGAGGATATAGAATAATTTATAACGTATTACTGTATGAAACCTCATTTTGCGGATAAGGGCATACTGAAGAACATTCCTTAATGGTGATGTTCTTCAGAAAGGTCAAGTGCGTAGTACTCGAAACCGGCGCTATGACCAGCGGGGTAATTGCGTAACACACGATCAGTAGCAATGGGTTTCATTTTGACAGTTCAACATAATTCATTGCATTATTTACGTTGTTGAGCAGACACATTATTCGAACTTATGGAGCAATGGATTAGCAATATCCTTCAAAATTATTCAGATTGATAATGTGTTACGCAATTAGGGTGCCGATGTATAAACGTAAACGAAGCAAAGCGCAGGTGGTTTGTTGTACTTTCCGTCTACTCCTAGGGTAAGAACTGTAAGAAGGGGTGACTTTACGTATGTAGGTGTACTGAATTGTACATATGTTTATTGCCTACTACTTTTACAGTTAGCTTTAACTTTGTGTTTATGGGCGTGTAGGCCTTGTCTATGTAAATGTTAATCTTTTTTTTATTATATTACTATGTACCAAGTCAATATATTAAATTATTATTTCAGATCGAATCAGGGCGGCTCGCCAGGAAACAATGGTTTTGATAACGGGCCGAATAGGCTTGGAGGAGTAGGGCCTGGTCAAATAGTCGATCCCAGAACCGGTTATGGAGTAAATCAAGGCGGGACACCTGGCGGAGATTATGGTCGATATGGACATCCTGGTGTAAACGGCGGTTTTGGTCCTGGTAAAGATGGCACACAAGGGGGTTCCAATTTATACCCTTCACGAGCTAATCAACCAGGTGCAATTAATAATGGAGGTTTAGGACCCAATGGACAATCAGGTTTTGGGAACAATCCAGACGGCACGCCATTTGGAATGCGACCACCAATTATGCATGGTTCGACTGGAATACCAAATGGAAGTAACAATGGAGGTCAAGGGGGTAACATGGGAAATCAGCCTGGAGGCATACCTGGTACACCATCTTATGGGATAGGCCAACCTGCCACCGGCGATGGTACACATGGCGGTTCAAGACCTGGTATTCCTGGGACATACACTGGTACTTCTGGTGGACCACAAGGCGGTTCAATACCTGGGATTCCCGGGACATACACTGGTACTTCTGGTGGACCACAAGGCGGTTCTATACCTGGGACTTCTGGAACGTACGCCGGTTCTACGGGTGGACCACAAGGTGGTTCAATACCTGGGATTCCTGGGACATACACTGGCACTTCTGGTGGACCACAAGGCGGTTCAATACCTGGGATTCCAGGGACATACACTGGTACTTCTGGTGGGCCACAAGGAGGTTCAATAGCTGGGATACCAGGGACATACACTGGCACTTCAGGTGGACCACAAGGCGGTTCAATACCTGGGATTCCTGGGACATACACTGGTAATTCTGGTGGGCCACAAGGAGGTTCAATATCTGGGATTCCTGGGACATACACTGGTAATTCTGGTGGGCCACAAGGAGGTTCAATATCTGGGATTCCTGGGACGTACACTGGCACTTCAGGTGGACCACAAGGCGGTTCAATACCTGGGATTCCTGGGACTTACACTGGTACATCTGGTGGGCCACAAGGAGGTTCTATACCTGGGATTCCTGGGACGTATACTGGCACTTCTGGTGGATCACAAGGCGGTTCCATACCTGGGATTCCTGGGACGTACACTGGCACTTCTGGTGGGCCACAAGGCGGTTCAATACCTGGGATTCCTGGGACGTACACTGGCTCTTCTGGTGGACCACAAGGCGTTTCCATACCTGGGATTCCAGGGACATACACTGGTTCTACGGGTGGCCCACAAGGTGGAAATGGTAACATATTGCCAGGTAATCAAGGGTTTGGATACACCCCAGGTGGCCAAAACGGTGGGGGAAATCTGCCACCAGGTTCCTTGACTCATCCTCAAAATGGGGTTGGAAGTTATGGGCCAAATCAAATCGGCAGACCGAGTAATACCGGAATATATCCAACTGGCACCCAGAGTGGCTATCCAGGACAATCAGGCCAACATGCTGGTGGAAATTGGCCATTATTACCAGGGCCAATTCTAGGTGCTGATGGTGTTAATTATTATTGTTGTGGAGTAGTACAAGGAACTGGTGGGCCAAGTTCGACAGGAAGTCAAGGCCCAGGTACCGGAGGAGGACAAGGGCCTGGTGGAACATATGGCCCTGGGGGTCAATATATTCCTGGCAGTCCTGGAAGTCAGCTTGGACCAGGCACTGGAGGTGGTACCGGTGGAAAATATGGCCCTGGCACTGGAGGTGGTACAGGGGGACAATATGGTCCTAATGGTCCCGCCACAGGAGGCGGTACCGGCGGACAATATGGTCCTAATAGTCCCGCCACAGGAGGCGGTACCGGCGGACAATATGGTCCAGGAGGTTCTGGCACAGGGGGTGGTACTGGTGGACAGTATGGCCCGAGCACAGGAGGTGGTACTGGTGAACAGTATGGCCCGGGCACAGGTGGTGCTGGTGGACAATACGGTCCAGGCACTGGAGGCAGTACTGGTAAGCAATATGGACCAGGCTCTGGAGGTGGTACCGGCGGGCAATTTCGTCCTGGCACAGGAGGCGGTACTGGTGGGCAATATGGTCCTGGAGGAGGTACCGGCGGTCAGTATGGTCCAGGTGGACACAGCACTGGAGGTGGTACAGGCGGACAATATGGTCCTGGCACAGGTGGTGTTACCGGTGGGCAGTATGGTCCTGGTGGTCACGGCACTGGAGGTGGCACTGGCGGGCAATATGGTCCTGGTACTGGAGGTGGAAACGGCGGGCAATATGGTCCTGGTACTGGAGGTGCAACCAGCGGTCAATATGGGCCTGGTGGTACTGGCACGGGCGGTGGTCCTGGTATGGGAGTAGGTACCGGCGGTCAGTATGGTCCTGGTGGTCACGGCACTGGAGGTGGTACAGGCGGAAAATATGGTCCTGACACAGGAGGTGGTACGGGTGGACAATATGGTCCTGGAGGAGGTACCGGCGGTCAGTATGGTCCAGGTGGACACGGCACGGGAGCTGGCACCGGTGGACAGTATGGCCCTGGTACTGGAGGTGGAACTGGTGGTCAATATGGTCCTGGAATTGGGAGTGGCACTGGTGGACAGTATGGTCCGGGTAGTCAAGGTATTGGAGGAGGAACAGGTGGACAATATGGTCCTGGCAGCGGAGGTGGAACCGGTGGGCAATATGGTCCTGGTGGTACCGGTACAGGTGGTGGTCCCAGCACGGGTGGGGGTGGACAATATGGTCCAGGCTCTGGTGGCACAGGCGGACAATATGGCCCCGACACTGGAGGGGGTACCGGTGGTCAATATGGGCCTGGTGGTATTGGCACGGGTGGTGGTACAGGCGGGCAATATGGTCCTGGTACAGGAAGTAGCACCGGTGGTCAGTATGGTCCTGGCACTGGCGGTGGTACAGGCGCACCATATGGTACTGGAGGTACAGGCACGGGTGGTGGTACCGGTGGGCAATATGGTCCAGGTGCTGGTACCGGTGGGCAATATGGTCCGGGTGCTGGTACCGGGGGGCAATATGGTCCTGGAACAGGGAGTGGAACCGGTGGGCAGTATGGTCCTGGTGGTCAAGGTACTGGAGGCGGTACTGGTGAACAATATGGTCCAGGCGCTGGAGGTGGTACCGGCGGGCAATATGGTCCGGGTGGTCCTGTCACTGGGGGTGGAACCGGTGGGCAATATGGACCTGGAACAGGGACTGGCACCGGTGGACTATATGGTCCCGGTGTTGGAGGTGGTACCGGTGGCCCTGGCACTGGGGGTGGAACCGGTGGGCAATATAGACCTGGAACAGGGACTGGCACCGGTGGACAATATGGTCCAGGTGTTGGAGGTGGTACCGGTGGCCCTGGCACTGGGGGTGGAACCGGTGGGCAATATGGTCCTGGAACGGGGAGTGGCACCGGCGGACAATATGGTCCTGGCACTGGCGGCGGTACAGGTGGACAATATGGTCCTGTCACCGGAGGAGGCACTGGCGGTCAATATGGGCCTGGTGGCACCGGCACGGGTGGTGGTACCGGCGGGCAATATGGTCCTGGAACAGGGGGTGGCACCGGTGGACAGTATGGTCCTGGTGGTCAAGGCACTGGCGGCGGTACTGGTGGACAGTATAGTCCTGGCACTGGAGGTGGTTCAGGCGGCGAGTATGGTCCGGGTGGCACTGGCGCGGGAGGTGGTACCGGGGGACAATATGGTCCTGATCAAGGGGTAAGTTGAATTTTTCTACTGCCCATTATTATTACATTACCATCAGGCAAGTTTCATTCAATTATGAGTCTGTTCAAAAGATATTAAACTAAAACATAATAATTATGTCGACTAAATTTTGCAACAGTGAATTTTTAATGGTCAATGGTACCACTGTAGGGTGAGCAACAATAGAGAAATGACCAAGAACTTCTTAAGAGACCCCTGACTCTCTTTTCAAATACTAATTTTGTATTCTTGATTTCAGGGTTCGGGCGGTAATCAGATAGGTAAGTTTACACTTTTTCTATTAAGTGTATGTGTGTGTGTATTGAGTATTGTAAAAGCTCATTGGTGAACTATTATTTCCAACTGCAACTACTGTCTTGTAATTTATTTGGTCCTGGATTTTCTATATTACCTACATAATTAAATCAGAATTCGGGACAAGGGTCTAACATTAATAGGTTAAAGACCCTTGAAAGCCACTTTCTGAGTTAGCACTTAAATGTAAATGGTACTGCACAGACTACCTGCGGTAGGATTTTTTCTCCTTCTCGCTGTCTTTATGTTGTGTCTCCCTATGTAAAACTACATTCTGCAGTGCTATTCTGTAAAAATCTCACCGTGAGAACTTAGGTGAAGTGAGCTTGAAGTGAGCTGTCATTAGGGATTAACACTTTATGAGAGTTTAGGAAAAGTGATATTTAGTGACGAATTCTGGGAAATTTAAAAAAAATACATGAAAATTGTTTTTTCTCGAATCCCATGAATTTTGGCCTATGCTTTATGGGGTGCTTAATTGTTGCAAGTTGGTCACACTATAACGTCCTCAAAGGAATACGTCAAATTACAAGTCATCCTGCATAGTGTACATAATTTTAGACAATAGACAGGCCTGCTGGTCTAGTGGTCAGTGGCCCTGACTGCTATGCGCAAGGTCGTGGGTTCGATTCCCACCAGGACAAATGTTTGTGTGATGAGCACGATCATCTGTTCTTTGTCTGGGTGTAATTTATCTATAATAATATGTATATATTTAGAAATATATGTATATGTATGTATGTTTATCAGTTGTCTAGTACTCATAGCACAAGCTCTGCTTAGTTCGGGACTAGATGGCGTTGTTTGAAAGTTGTGGAATATTATTATTATCACTTAAAGTAATCAATCATTATTTTAATGTTTAGGTCCACCACAAAACTTCGTCGATCCCAATTCGATTGCTGATGGGGATGACTCTGAAGCTCAAGCGAGTGTGAACCAAGCTGCTAATGGCACCGTGGCGTCTGCATCATCTAAAGGTGGCAATGAGAAAGGTCGAGCTCAAACCCATGTGCATGGTACGTACACCGGCAGCGGGTCTTTTTCGGCTCAAGCTGAAATTACTGGTGAAAATAAAGCCGCCAACAGCCAAGTGACAGGAAATAAAAAAAGTGCTTCCAGCACAGCCCAAGGTAGTGGAAAAAATAACAAATCGCAAGCTAATGTTGAACTTGGCTTAGAGACCGGATCGGTTATAACTGGATCGCAGAGTGAGGGCGTACTGCACTCGTCTAACTCGCAAGTCCAAGGCAGTGTCAAAGGAGGTATGGCTGACGCGCAAGCACGAGGGCCCGGAAGCACGTCCTCTCAAGCTCAAATAGGATTCACACCTTATAAAGAAGGAGATAAATCACATGACTCACAGAAAGTTCCATTTGTCGGAGGAGGAGTATCTTCAGCTCAATCAAGTGGTAGAACTGGCATGTCACAATCACAACTTCATGGCACCTTCAAATATGGAATAACATACAACGGAGCAGCACAGGCAGGATCTAGTTTAGACAAAGACGCGGTTTTCCCAAATAGGCTACCCTTTGAAAAAATTGACGTTAACGATGAAAACAATAAAAATATAGACGTTAACATGAATGAAGAAAATTATAACATTACAGAAACAGTAGAGTATACTTCTGCCGCGCCCCATACAGATCAGTCAACCACGGAACTATCGTACGATACAGAGCCGGTAACTGAATCAAACAAAGAAGAACCACTCAACCAGCCCGGCGACGATCCGTACGGTATTCACAGACATGAAGATCATCATACATCAAACGATCCCTCATTGGCGCCCACGCGATCACCACCAGTGGAAAGCAGGCGCTCCTTCCAACCATCCTATAATACCGAGGGCGACTATAACGAGTATCCTCCCGACAAAGATGATAACCAGCCAGAAGACTATGACGAAGGCTACGGACCCGAAGGAACTGATCCTGCTGACAACGAACAAAGCTACATGAATACAGGTTATAATGAATTTACTAGAGATCCTGAAACCACACACCAATCTCTTAACAGCCCAAAAAGAAAAGGCGTAGAAGTGAGACAGACGACCGGTGGTAACACACAACATATTTTGTTAGGCTCCTTATCGGACCATGATGCAGAAATTACACAGAGGAATTCGGAACGCCCTGATGAAAGTAAAGTTTACCAACCTGGAGAGCGTGTGCCCGGCACTGGTGGCTATACTATTCCTATCGGGTTCACAGGTAGTGTCAAGTCCGTGGCGTCCAAGGACAAAACATACGTGGTCGGCTCAAAAGAATCTCCTTCACAAGCCCAAACAGTCTCACTGAGTCCAGGAAGTGGCAGACTGAAATACAAATACCCACCTTTCCCAAGAAATGTTAATCCTAAAAATCTAAGATCATTGTATAATTCCAAACCTGACGACAGTAACAGGTATGTCTCAGTGTCTAAATCGGTTACACGTGACTTTGATGGTGAAAACAATGTTCGCAAACAATATTCTCATACGTACTACACTAAATCCTCCTCGTGTGGCTATTTTACATTCACGTGTACCATGGTCAGTAGTGCTGAGGGTAGGAAAAAGGTTTGCAAACCCAAAATGCCAACCAACCCGGATGGAACACCCATGAGGTGTAATTAGCTATAACATAGAAAGTACAGTTATCTTACTATTTAAATATTAAATAAAATTGTACAGAGAATTTCTTGTGTGAAGTGAAATTGGTGCTAGTGATTTAGGTAATACAATTATAACATTAAAATAAAATCTTTATAGTATTGTTGATAAATAATTAATAGATTAATAAATAGAAAGTAAATAAGAATTCACTGTCCTAGTCGTTGTTTAAAATAATAATATTCATATTTCAAGAAGATTTCAAGTTGTTATTTACATTACCAGGACAAATTATCAAAATTGTAATCTTGGGTGTGATAATAATATAAAATTAGCAATAAAGACTACACTTATATTTTTAGGGTGTTAATCTCTACTTTTCCGTAATGTTATCAAGTTTGAAAGGGCTAATAAAACACAATATTTGTTTATTACAATGATGACATTTTATTTCTTAAATATTTTTATCTTATGATTTTAATTTATAATTTTAGAATTTGTGACATTTAGATAATTTACGATAGTAACAAGTAATTTTTTTTAAACAGATAACTTGAAAACTACATACATTTTCTATTAATATTATGTTATTATCCATACCATAGCCTGCCCATACATGAACATATTTATTAGAAATATGTATGAGAAGATTATAATTCAGTGACTTACGCTGCATATAATAAAAGGAATGTAAAATACAGGTATGATAGATCACATATCACAGGGCAAATGTATTTTACTAATTTTCAGTCCAAATATAAAAAATAGAGATTTAGAAGGCAATAAGATTAATTATTGCAGTTTAGTAGAATATAATAAAGCGTATTTGTAATCGAACTGCCAACGAGATTAAACATAGGGTCCTAAAATTATAATTAAGAAATTGAAGCAGTATTCGATTCATAGAATTGTATTTGCAATCAGCATCAAAAGTGGAAGAAATACTGTCGTCAACTTCTTGAGCTGTACTTACATTTGCCGCTGATTGCTAATATAATTGATTAAATCGTCTACTGGTAGGATCACATAACATAATTAAAGCAAAAGCCAATACTGTTTTTTATTGCCTCCAAAACACTGGGTTAGGGTGAATGAATGCAGTGGAATGTAATTAAGTAACAAACATACAAATAAAGTTCGTCACAGTCATTTAAGAACAGTATGACCAAATATTTTGAAGACGGGACTTTCCTTTGTTTGTGTTACCTATTTCGTAAGCCTAGGTCCAGTCAAGGTGAATTAAAGTAAAATATAATAGCTTACAAGAGGTTGAAACAGATCAATTAAATCAGTAAGAGAAAAGGGCCATAGTATAAATTAATTAGAAGTCAATTCTAACTCTAACATGGCAACTTATATTTGTACACATAAAATTATTGAAATCATTTGCGATCTTATAAAGTATGAGTATTAAGTACATAAATAATTAAGTACAAATGTTACTTAAAGGTATAATCGTGAACACATTTTTTTACGTAAAATATACTTAGTTAAGGGCTGCTTTTTCAATCGACTGTTAATTTTTATTTGTGGAATCAAATTGACGTCTGACAGATTTTTTTATGGAAGAACTATCAAAAATTCAAAGTTATTCCTCTGATAAAATGATTTGGCATTGGAAAAATCAGCCCTAAAAAGAATGATTATCGCGTCGTAAATACTAATGCTATATATATGTGATATGACACATAGATTTTAAATAGGTACATAGTCACTACATACATAACACATAGATGCATATAAGAATCTTTTTGTTTCAAATATTTTAATTGTTATTTTCTTTCCCCCATGCTGACAATATAATTCAGTTAACTTGGGTTCGAGACTTTAAGTAGACATTTATTTAAATATTAACGGCCAAGTAAACATCTTATGCATAGTTAAACACCACAACTTCGTGCTTTAGTCCTATTATAAATATAAAACATTAGAATGTCTATTTCTCTAAATTATAGTGTAATAATCTAAATGGAAAACCATAAAATAGCTACTTTCGGTTTCGATCCATCGAAGGACAAAAAGGAACGCATGCAACAATATCGTATGCACAATAAATGCATAATACTACACCATAATATACATATTATCCGTCACGCATATACACATTCGAATACACGTTAAACACTTGAACACAAATTACACAAAAATATAAATTCAATCACAATGAGATCAATTTTCAGAATGCAAAAGTTAAAATAAATATTAAGTACTTACATTACGAGATTCATCATAATGGCGACATTTAACAGGTAGCTAAATACTGATGCGTAAGGAACTTGGATTTAAATGGCCTCATAAAAGAAGATCAAATAAGTCATGGGAACAATTTTAAAATCACACGTATTTAATATTTAAAGTCAATGTAGTAAATTCCATAGTTACATTTATAACATATCTTCTGCTTCTATCCGATCTCCCGTTCTTCTATACGTACGTAATATTATGAATTACGATATTCAATTTATCGGAACTCTCATAATCACACTATACGCTATACACACGAGGAAAAATATTTAAAAGTTCCCAGAATGTTTCCGTGCCACCAAATTGTATGAAAGCAAAATGTTATTGAAACTTTTTGAGCTTAATCCAGCCTGGCCCGTTGCTGCCTTTCCTCAGCGACGCCCTATGTCGAGGTCCGTACCCCACAGGGCGGTGTAGCCGCTTAGTTTTAAGTTTTTAATAGTTAAGCAGCCACCAGACAACCTTCTAGGTTGACCGGAGAGATGCCATTTAATAAAAAATAAACTTATTGAGCAGTTTCTTGATATGACTATCGTTGGTCGGTTCCCCATGAATTGAAAATACCGTTAAAAATGTGGCGTACATTTTAGTAATGCCACTTAATTCTTTTCGTAAATACCATCCATATTCGAGCTGCTTCTACAAAATATTAATTAAAGATTCACTAAACAATCCTCCATTACAGGGTTATTTATGTTTGTACAACATTTATTTTACTCAAATTGGGTAAGATCATGAAATCCCACAATCTGAGACATGGACAGTGAATGTGTGTTAGCTTATTACTTCTTTTTAAAATAAAGTATAACATGAGTACACACGTACAACATAAATACCTATACCTCTAAGAAAAGAGGTTATTATGTATTACGATGATGTAGTAATGAGATTAAAATTGGAACACATTATAGAGCCTGGTGGTTTACCCAGCAAACGTTGAGAGTATCGGGATTCCGACCGCAAAAACGAAGTATCGTCGTAACCAATTTAACTAGCGCCTCGTAAGCGCTTCAAGCGCTCTTTTTCCTGATGGTCCACTGGTGGCTCACGCTCGAACGATATGATTTCCAAAGCTGCAAAGATTAAAAATATAATGTTACCTTTACGTCATTTTACTTGCAATGTGTGAACAATCTTGACAGCATAACCTCTGAAATGCTCATCTATTTCGTCAACTAGGTTGAGTCAACCTACACTATTCATTTATAGGCAAACCGGTTAATTGAGTCCTCGCGTATGGGGTATAGGGGTGCGGGGGTATGACGAGAAAGGGGACCGCGACAGCTGCGGGTGGCAGACGCATTCTTGTCAAAACTCAGTTCGCTGGCTACGCGGTTAGCGATCCAAATTCTGCTGAATATCAACAAGATATACCTTTAAACAAAGCCGTAGCAAAAGTTACTGGACTATAGCAAAAGTCTGTAATTGTACAACAAGGAAAATTATTAAACGACAACGACAGATTTAAATCACTGAGAAAACCTAAACAGATTCGCAGAAAAAGAGTGGAAGTAGACGATTTCACAAAAGGCGTGGTAAGAAGAAAAGTAACTCAGTTTTAAACAATTAAAAAAAAAACACCAACTCTGAAAACTTTGAAAGCTGTACTTAGAGAAGAGAATGTATTACATTGCGGCAGGGAATATTTAAAACTATTATTACATGATCTAAGTTTTAAATTAAAAAAAAAACTGATGTAAAAGGAAACTCCTTATCGAACAGAAACTTTGTTAATGCGTCTCATAGCGTTTCAAAATGTTGGCAATCAAAGGATGAACACGACGTACTGTCTCTTATCGGTACGATGATCAAACGGTCTCCCCGTTTGATCATCGTTCAATGTGGAGGCCAAAATGGATTTGTAGACGGAGCACTTGTGATATTTAAATCCAAATGAAAAACAGTGATTATCGCGATTCTATGAATTTCGTGTATTTCAGTAAACGGATAAATGAAAAACTCCACTCCACCACCAAATTCTAACATAGTAATGGACAACGCATTTTATCATTCGGTTCGAGAAGAGAAAAAGCCGACTGTGGCTTCTACCAACCCAACTATACAAGAAGATTGGATACGACGGCATGTCGTGCCTTTTGATGATGAACATAGAAAGGATGACTTATTTAAATTAATTAAAAGCCTTTTCACAGAAGATATTTACAAAATTGACGAGTAATTGAAAAGAAACGGAAATGAAGGGTTGTGTTTGCTTCCATACCACCCAGACCTGAACCCAATTGAGTTGGTCTGGGGTGATATTAAAGGACAGTTAGTACAAAAAAGTATCGACTCTAATTTGGACCAAAAAAAAAATATGTTGGAGGAATTGTTTGCTGAATATTCCATAGAGAATAGAGTAATATTTTATTTTGCTACCTACACATAGTTGTTTCTCATAATTTTGTAAAGTCTTCAATTAACTTTCTAATAAAAAATTACCTCCTGTTCACCGTTAACCAATGTGACGTCACATATTTTAAAAACTGTCCAGAGCACATTTCGCCTCTGCATCACGCTACGAGCGCCCACCGCCCGCACCTCTCCCGGTCCCCGTTTTCGTCCTACCCCCGTGCCCCTATACCCCGCAGGCGAGGACTCAATTAAGCGGTTTGCCTATAGTCTATTTATTCATGCGTTTAATGCCCAAAACTATGAAATTGTTACCTACTAAATATGTATATATATACTATTCTTTTGCCAACTGATATTTCGACCATTATCTTTGTTTCCACCTATTGCTACAAGCGCGCGTATCGAACGAAAGGCGCAGCGTGGATGCACCTTGTAGGGAACAAGGTGCACCCACGAACTGGTGAAAGTCGTTGGAGTCACTGTCGAAACTCAAACTCATTTATTTCAATTAAACCAGTTACTTGGACTGTCAAGGAATTGGTGGGTCAGAAAGACGAAGCTAGTTGCATTCCAAAGAATAGTAGGTTCTTATAGCGAAGAACGGGCAAGAAACTCCAGTACCGGTACCAGTCGTGGTGCCAATGCTTGGGCGACGCCCACGTCCAGCGGACTTTGAATAGTGGGTGATGACAGACGTTAAATTATCATGATGGCAATGCCCTACAAAAACTAACATTAAACGTCTTACCGATCTCAGTGAGCGTGGGTCTATCGTTGAGGAACCGCCACACTGACAGGTGGGGGGTTGGGCGTGACGTCACAGGACTTTCTTCACTCGTGAGCCGTCGGCTAGCCAGCTGCGTACTGACATGGCGGCCCAACAGCGTACACTTCTCGAAGTTCACCCGATTACCCGGCAACCTGTAAAGTAATAAAAATACTCAAACATTCGTTTTGAAAAGATATCTTGAATTACTCTTTTTGGGTTGCGACGTGGGAAGTAAGTTTCGTGATAAAAGAGTAGATTTAGTAGTTTAAAAATTTTTATAAGTAAGTAAGAACTCACTTCGAAGGAGAACCTTGGTTGGCAAAGTGCAGATCCCTGCATGTGACAGACAGCAACGGCACGGCCGTCTCGGTAGGCGCAGCTGCCAACGCAGCACGGTATCTGAAAATATAATTATTATTTTATACCATACGGTCCATATCAAACCCATTGTATGACTTCAAATGACAGCTATGTGAACAGAACCCATCATTGCATAAATATGTAAGCGGTCACGCCCTTTATACCTGGAGGTTTTTATTTAGATAGTAAGTTTTTGTCTTCATTCTTAATTTTGATTTATTATTTTTTTGCTTGAGTACGTATAGTTTTTATTGTATTTGTTGGTATATTAGCGTGGCTAGCTGACATATGGCAGTTAATTTAATTTAATGTTCTGTGTCTTGTAACGTTAATTACTTTGCATACAATCAAGTATTTGACAGCTGTCCTGCTGGGGAGTTTGTTGCGCCGCTTCTTCTCCCCAGCGAAAGCACTAGGAAGTGGTGACGGGCGGTCGTTTTGGAGGACTGTCTTTTGTAATTTTGACGTTCGAAAAGTGCTGATTCTCAGCCTAGTTTGAATAAATGACTTTTGGATTTTTAAAATATTTTTATTTCTGTGGCTACAATTTGTAGCAGTGGTGTGTTTGGGTCAGGATCATATCATCATTCCGCTCAAATACATCCACAGCTAGATATAGGTTGGGGCTATGACGTGGTGAAGATCGCTGCAATCTGTTAGAGACGAGAAGTACAGTACCTGTCAATGTGCTGTAACTTGGCGAAGGCGTATGTCCAGAGCTCGTGTAATTTGAGGCCATTCAAACTGAATTGCCAAATGCATCAAACATAACAACAACACCCAACTGCTGTGCTATCCCCTCATATTTTTATATGATAACAATGAGGGTACAATGGATGATTTAAAGGAATAGTCTTTACCTGGCGTGATTCCCGCTAGGTTCAACGCAAAGTTCCAGCTGCCGTAACTGTTGACCGCACACGGCAGACGTGCGGCTCCACTATAACAGTAAATAATGTCAAGCATCTTAACTTTACAATTGTTCCCACAAACGTAAATACAACTAATTAAATTCAAAGAAAACAACATACCGTCTTTTTAAGACGTGCCACTGGCGACATATTCAAAGCGCTTATAATAGCCATGAGCGAATTGCAGTTTCCAAGATTGAAGCATTCTCTGGCTGTCATCACCCACTGTTCAATAACTCGAGCGCGGTATTTGCTTTTAGCGGCCTGTAACGAAAAAAATACATAAGAAAACATATTCAATGAACAATCACAAGGAAAAGTAAAGTCAGTATACTGCCTTTAGTATGTCGGTTGCCACTAAATAACTGAGTCTGTTAAACCAATCAGCGTATGCTTCCAAATTCCGCGTGCATTTGGTTTCTATGTGGTGTAAGCTGATAGACGTCTTGCCACACGATGCAGTAGATTGAGACGGCTGTGTTGGCGCAAATGTTTGCACAAACTCCTCAGGGCCAACAAACGAAAGCCTATGCAGCTCTACAATAGTCAATTGATTCGCCAATTCGACTGGTGTTAGACCAAGTGTAAGTATGTCACCCTAAAACAAAAAAAAAAAAACAGGTCAACCAATTTCCTAAATGATCATGATATAATCTAGTTTGTTTAGTAATGTAGACAGTGTTTTGGTTTTCTAAAATAATGGAAATTTGTTGATTAGTTTATTATAAAAGGACCTGTTAAGTTTTGATCTAAACAAACAGAGAATAGTTAATAAGACACGTGTGTTAGCATTATGCATGTTACCTGTGTCAACTGGTCCACGGATGAAACCTGGGGTGGCTCTACTAAGGTCTCTTCATATTGTTCAAGCGCTGTTAGTTTATCAAGCAGTTTCTCTAATGTAGTTGACATTTCCACTCTCACTGAAGTCATATGATCTGCTGCACATCTGTATATATGTTATTTAAATTATTATCATTCACATTTGTAATCAATATTCTACATAAAATAACTAATTTATTGTTAAAAATGCCTAATTTACCTCTGGGTTATACTGCGGACAAGAGCCATGACCCTGTCGTCACGAAAATCGTATGGAAACATACTGGTCCATTGGCTTAAAACCCTTACTAGGGATATCATATCATTGAGTTCTTTTTCTACTAGATCCTTCACTTCTGTTTTTCCCTACAATTAAGATATAATTATGATATCAAATAAAAGGACAAGCACACTAATGCATTTTACTATATTGAATCTACACTACACTATAAAGAAGACCATAAAGACCTAAGTATTTTTTTTTCTTACTTACAATTTTCTCATAGCTTTTGAAGTAGCGTTTGCAGAGCTTGTTCAGCAGTTCATGCGGTTTGACAAACAACCGTGAACATAATAGGAATGTGAATGTGAATGATTTACTGGCTCCAGGTCGGAGCATGTCTACCAGGGCTTCTAAAGTTGCACTCACTACCTGACCATCCCTGTACTCAACCTCTGACTTGTCAGCTGGACCGTTCACATATGGCAGAGCTGTTAATGTCTTTACCCCAGAAGGTAGTACTGCCGATAACTAGAAAAGGAGAATAAAATGTTATTGTAAAAACAAACACTTGATCATTTTTAATAATTAGTATAAGAAAGGTTCACAATATACCTGGGGTGTATCTACTTTCTGGGATGCAACAAAATTGATTCCACCATTCATTACAATGTGTTTGCATGTATTTTCTGACATAAATTTGTTTCCCCTTACCATTGAGTAGTAATCATCATTCTGGAAAAATATTTATAGCTTAATAACTGTAAGTTTCCAGTAATCTTCATGGTTGCTTGTAGCCAATTAGCAGAAAACCAGTCTGGTGTAGCCTAAGACTAAGACTATTACTCAGTAACTTATATTCAAAGGGGTCATTCTATGACAAAATGGTAGAAACTCAAAACAATACAAGATTTTATCTGATCAATCATGCTTTTAACATAAAGAAGCCATAATATCTAAGTGGTAAAACAATACAACAAAAATAATATCAACAGACTTGGAAAGAAACTTACATCATAGTAAGAGAGGCCTGTGCCGTGCAGGAGAGATGGGTCAGGTGGTAGCGGAGCAAGATCGGTGGGTGGCGGAGGCACAGGGGCTGGCTCTGAGGGGGCGGGGGGCACTTTCATATTGCACCCACTACATGAGGCTTCATTCAATTTACTTGCGTAATAATACATAGCCATTCAATTCCTCAATGATAACTAACACTAAAGGCTTCAAATGAAGCTTCTGGCAGGCTTTATGTTAAGGAACCCATTGAACAATCTGTGAAGTCACAAGGAAAGTTTAGCTTTAGAGTTTTGATTGTAAGTCAAGTGAACTAAAATTATTTTTGGTATTTTGTAATCAAATAATAATAACAGCCGCACAGGTCGAGCGATCGGGTTAAGCTACGCTTGCCGCGGTTGGTCTGTGGATGGGTGACCATCTTTTCATACCGAGACCCCTCCGTGCCTTGGAAAGCACGTTAAGCAGTTGGTCCCAGCTGTCATTCGTAGATCTTTGACAGTCGTTATGGGTAGTCAGAAGCCCGAGTCTGATAACCAGTCTTACGAGGGGGTATTGTATTACCCAGTAACTGGGTTGTGGAGGTCAGATAGGCAGTCACTCCATGTGAAATACTGGTATTCAGCTGCATCCGGTTAGACTGGAAGCTGACCCCAACATAGTTGGGAAAAGGCTAGGCAGATGATTTTGTAATCAAATAGTTAATTTTGGTCACAGTCTAGTTCTCTTATTTAAAGGCTTACTGTTTTTTTATAATTTTCACAACCTTTATTTACATAATCATAATCAGCCTCGTCTCTGTCAGATCCCAGGAACCTTATTATTTTCTAAATATTACAATTTTCCAATTCTGTGTTATTTACATTCTGTTTAATGGGGCTACACATTGGAGTACATATTAGCATATCATCACCACGCACAATGGTCCAATTGAAGGACTAAGTGCGGAAACCACACCCGTAACATAGAACATAGCCATTCATATCATCACGCCTGTAATCCCCGAAAGGTTCGGCAGATGTGTACCAATAGTTCACCCACATTAAGCACTTATATTGAAGTCTCATGTGATGGGGGCGAGCTTGTTGCCATCAACGGGCATTAGAGTAAATCCTACATAATGTTATTTTATAGATTAATTTATGTAACATAAACAATACACTGTTGCAGTTACACATTAATTGAACTGCTACATTGTAACAGACCGTTGTCTCATTGTTTTTCAGATATGTCTATCATATCTAAGATTGATTATACAATTTATTTTAAAGAATCAACTATTTTGACTCATCTCATTCATTTTAGAAATTTCTGTAGTCAATCTAACAATACATAATTATGTTTGTTTATTGCAAATAATTATGCCTCCCTATTGTAAATAAAACGTATAAATCAAGTGCTGAACGAAAGTAAATAAGATAACTACTGATTTTTGTTATTAATTTGCATTTCATAAATACAATTACTATAGATTACTAATTCCTATTAGTTTCAAAATACTAGATTTGGTACCCGTACCTGCAATCTGCGCCTTGTATCAAGGCTTCGGTGTTTTTATGTTCCGAGTCCTTATTTATGGGATTAAAAGGGGAAATAGAATTTGATATACACTATGAAACGAAACACTAATTGAAAAATGTATTACTAAAGCAAGTAAGCATTACTTGCTTTGCTACAGTAAAGTGGTTGATTCTTTTTGTCCCTAGTAAAACATATCGACGGAATTGACAGAAGCGAAAGGAGAAAGTTGCTTTCTAAATGATTAAATTGTTTGGAAACGTACCTTTTATAATGATTTATGCCCACTTACGGAAACTATTATTAACTAGTATTTCATTCATAACACAATAAATATTGTTTTAATTAAGTAATCTAAAATATAAACGCAAAATAGCGCCAATCACACAATCACAATCAAATCATAGACAATTTTTATTTTTTTTACTATCTTTTCGGCGCTTTTATGCGCAGAGGTATTATATTTCTCAGTCTACAAAATACATTCATCTATGATTCGTTTAAAAAAAGTTTTTATCTTATTCGCTAAATATCTTGTTAGTTATTAGTTATACATAACTTCTCCCGCTCGGAGCGGAGCGAGAGGGTCTGTCGGACTTTTACTGACTAAAACCCACCCGTGTCCCTTCAGTCGCCTGTGCCAAGGGTCACGGTAACTCTTTCGAACGACCCGCGACCCTGGCACCTACATTACACATGTTTTTGTACTGTGAATGCCCGAAGCGCAGTATATCAAAGATTAAAAAGTTTGGCCTAAAATTTCACAGTTATTTGAGCTCTGATTTTGCATCACTGTCAAAATCACAGTGATCTATATGGATCTACATTATGATCTACATGCTTGTTAGAATAAGGGTGTTGTGCCACTGCCACAGAATCCAGAAACAGAAGTTAAGTAAGGCCGGTATAAAATGAAGTCGCAAATTGTTACAATCAGTAGAATCATAAAAATATAGAAATTATTTATTAATCAATATCAGTTTTATCTAAAGTGTTTTTTTTTTGGGAATTTCGAATCTATAGAAGTTACGGAGAAACTTTTTATTACCTAGGTATGTCTACATAGGTATTTATTTTTTTGGTCAGGTGCAAGTTGCAAGTAAGACAAAACAGTCAAATTGGGGTGTCTTAAGATTACATACACGGAATTTGTAATTCGCCGAATCAGATTTACAGAATTGGTTTGGTGTTAACATTGAGTGCCCCAGTCGATGCCAACATACACCATTCAAAATTCCCACTATTTCAAACTCCTTAGGAGCTTCAAAATAATGATGTTTGACTTAGGTAGGTATTTTTAAGTTATATTATTATAGTACTAGCTGTGCCCGCGACTTCGTCCGCGTGGAATAGTGACTTTTCGGGCAGCATATTTTGAATTACATATAATTATACCGTCGTTTGGGTAGCTAAAAATTTACTTTACAGTAATGCTTCTCTGTATACGATATTTGACGTATGGCCATCGGGTATGAAAGCATACAGGCTCCTAGGATTGCTACCCCGTGACAGAGCCACATACAACTGACCGTGCGAGAAACAGCTGATACTTAGATCTACACCCACAACTTTCAGCGTCTGACCTTGGGCTTTATTAATTGTCATCGCAAAACATAGGCTGATTGGAAACTGGACTCGTTTAAAACTAAATGGAAAATTGTTTGGAATGAGAGGAATCCGAGGAATGAAAACACTTTCACCTTTTCCACACCATGTTAAAATCTCTGCTTCTATCAGATTTCGTTGTAAATTGGTCACTTTTAACCTGGTGCCATTGCAAAGTTTTGGGGGGCTTAAATTTCTAAGAAGCATTATGGGTACGCCTACTTTTAATTTTATTTTATGTGCTGGTAGTCCAGGAGCTACGAATAACTGAATCCTTATGGCAGCAGCGCGTTTTTTTATTTTTTTGAATGGCATCTCGCATTTCAACCTATGAGGTTGTCGACTGCTTAACCGGGCTTGATGGTAGCGGCGCGGCTCTCAGCGCGCTTTATATAGCCACGGACGCGCAGGCACGAGGCGTGTACGTACTGTACGTACTCTGATAGAATACCTTAACAAATGTTCGCCGTGATTCTTTAAATTGACATAACTTTTTTATTTATGAACCGATTGACATGAAATAAACACTAAATGTTAAGTGAAGCTTATTACAATATAGCAGTGCCCCACGGTTTGACCCGCGTTAATTTCAGGAAAAAACCTATTAAAATATATTCCATTACTTATGATTATTACTTACTACATTAATACTTACTGTAAGAAGCTATTTTAGGAACGTCACGCTATGATCAGTAAGAGTGGAATTAAGTATAGTGAACTTCGCAGAGCTACCGGCGGCCGTGCGGATTTATTTTAAAACTATGATATCTCCTAAAATATTTATTGGAATCAAATGATGTCAAGGGCAATTTTGTTAAAAATTAAATACTTGTGATGAATAACGCATTTATTTGGATAAGGATTAATATCATGTTTATGAAAACACCTTCGCAAATAATGCATTATTTAAGAACCAATTTGATTACCATAAAAAAAGTTATAGTGAGTCAACCAAAAAAGATAGACATATGCTGCCGCAGACTTTTTTATAGAGCTTTTAAGTGGGAACAATTCCGTCATACATGATTTTTGCGTAACTTTAACCATTTACGCAGCGCACGCAACGACGTGGTAAAAATTATCGCTGGACATACAAAAAAATGAATTGAGAACCTCCTCATTTCTTTGAAGATCAACAACGAAGTAGTAGGTAGGTACTATAAATAAATACAACATAACAAACTTATACTACTGCACACGAAGTGTCGGCGTCGTGTTTCGCTGACTGGTGTCATGTAGCCGGCCACGAAACCGGCGATACACAACACCCTTCGGCCAGAACTCTTCCTTGAGGAACTTCTCGAGATGATGTGTCGGAACACGCACCACGAACGACTTGAAGTTCGTGTTGTGACGCGGCTCCAACTTCTCGAACCTCAAAGTCCAGTTGGTCTTCACACGCAGGTACTCTACGATCTCCTCAACCTTCGTGGAGTGGTGCATCCTGGACACGTACAGCAGCGTCGTCGGGATTGCTGGACGCAGCAGCATGTGGGGTCCTGCCGGCGCGGTGCCGCACTGGTTCCGACAAGGAGGCTTCTTCTTCTTCTTCTTCTCCACCTTGATGAAACCATCCTCATCACTCGTGTCCTTCCCTGGACCCTGCCTTACCAAAACCTTCTTGGTTTTAGACCGGCTTCGTTTACCCCCTTTAAGTGTGAAATAAATGCATAGCAAGAATTGGTTTTGGGATACTACAAGATCGAAACTATAAATTAAATACCTATCTCTTCCTGTTTGGTAGTGAAATTTTATAAATCTCTTTAATAAATTGCAAAGTATAGTTTTGAATAATTTACAAGCATTTTTTTCAATTTTGTAAATATAAAAACCATGGATTCGTTACTTATGATTTTATGATGTTGACTTGAAAGAGCATGGCAGCTGAGAATGGTCATGCTTACTTAAATGTCTTACTGATGGTGGCGCGCGTATTGGATCATTCGGTTCCCTACAAAATGGTTGAACTGGATGGTGCTGATCCACGCGACCACGCGACATGTTCGTGAACGGGCGCTGTTGGTTGAGACTGGTCATCTCTTAATTGCCAGGGGTTATTTTTAATATTATATTTTGAGTTGTTTCTTATTTTATATTTTTTACATTGTTCTCACTCAAGGTGTAACTTAAATAACGCACAACTTCTTAAGAGTTCATTGTACTCATCATTATGAACAACTTTTACTATGGGGCTATGGGCCCAAACCTGAAATTGCGAAAAAAAATCAGCTGTTTCCTACATTTATGTTCGCATAACTCGTCAAAATGTAGGGAACAGCTGATTTTTTTTTCGCGATTTCAGGTTTGGTCCCATAGTAAAAGTTGTTGAGACCAAACCTGATCGATCGACCCTTGTGTCTGTGATTACTTAGGCACAAGCCCCTCTCAAATGAATACGTTACATTTTAAGCACAGTTCACAATTTATGGACAGTTTACAACAATAATACGAGTATGAAACAAAGATTGTAGACAATAAAATGAAGTCCATCTTTTGAGCCTAACTTTACTTAATAATTCCATGGTCTCACGAGCGTTTCATTTTTTAATTTCTAGTTTTGGTTTCCATGGAAATAAACAACATTTTCAGTTGTTGACAAATTGTCATCATCGATTAACTCAAAATAGTTGTGAGCTGTAGAGAGCATAAATTTTCTATGTATGTACGAAACGGTATTTATTTTCGTCAAACATGGACAAACGTATGTGTCGCAGAACAGTCTCTACGACATTGCCCGCAATAGAAACATTACAGAAAAATGTCAAGACAGTACCTACATACTACGCTAGGTAAGTGCCTAAGCTTCGATTGTATACTTGTGAAGTATATAATCAAAGTACCTACCTAAGTAACTATAAATTATTAAGTATAATTGTTTATTTATGGATATGAGGGGATATGAGGGGCCCATGGCTAAATAATAACAGCCGCACAGGTCGATCGATCAGGTTAGGCTACGCTTGCTGCGGTTGGTCTGTGGATGGGTGACCATCTTTACATACCGAGACCCCTCTGTGCCTCGGAAATCACGTTAAGTCGTTGGTCCCTGCTGTCATTCGTAGATCTTTGACAATCGTTACGGGTAGTCAGAAGCCCGAAAGTCTGACAACCAGTCTTACCAAGGGGTATCGTATTACCCTGTAACTGTGTTGTGGAGGTCAGATAGGCAGTCACTCCATGTAAAATACTGGTATTCAGCTACCTCCGGTTAGACTGGAAGCCGACCCCAACATAGTTGGGAAAAGGCTAGGCGGATGATGTTTATTTATGGATACAAACATACCTAATTTATCGTACTCAGTGAGTAGGCGCAAGCGCGCGTGGAGTGCTGAAGTGGTAAATGTATCATGTTCTGGTTCGCCGCGTCAGACGAATAAGTTGTTGAATAAGTGCCACCTACTTATGTACCTACCTGTTGTACAGTTGTTTGTGTTGTTGTGTTTCAACTGAGCTTATTGCAGTCCACTGCTGGACATCACGAACTGCGCCACAACACCAGGTTCTCCACAAGCCTGTTCCAACCACCTTTTTAAGGTGGTCGGTCCGCGTAGCTGGGTGGCGTCCCACACTACACTTGCCGACATTCGGTCTCCACTCCAGGACTCGTCTGCTCCACCGGCCCACCGGTCCTTCGACAAACATAGCCAGCCCACTGCCACTTAAGCTTGCCAATCTTCGTTTCCGAATAATCTAATTTCAGATTTATCCCCTAAAGAAACTCCAAGCATAGATCGCTCCACAGCACGCTGAGCGACCTTGAATTTGTAGTCCAACCCGATCTCTGTCAGTATCCACGTTTCGACATCATATGTCATAACGGGCAGGACACACTGGTTGAAGACCTTAGTCTTCTAAAATTGTGGTCGGTGACGAGAATACCTACTTTACGACGTTTCTTATGCGCTGCCTAACCCAACTTTATCCTTCTGTCGGCCTCTTTCTCGAAGTTGTGTCTACCGGGCTGGATGAGTTATTCCATATAGGACCTATGCCTTTCACAACTTCCGAGTTCCGACCCTTCGATGTGGATTGGACTCGACGAGATACGGGAATATTACATAACTTTAGTCTTGTCATCACATCGCCAATTTTGTAACTCTGGGCTGCGACTGAGAAATTAAGTTAATAAAAAGCCTATGCCGAGTATGCCGTTGGTCTTAGGGTGCATTTCCACAGAAGCGGAGCTGGGCGAAGCAGAGCAGAGACGTGCAGGAATCGACTAATCACAATGGTTGAAATCCTCATCGCGTCACTCGTCTCGTCTGTGATTGGACGATTCCTACACGTCTCCGCTCCGCTCCGCCCAGCTCCGCTTCTGTGGAAACGCACCCTTACGCCTCTTCTCGCTCCGGTCTTGTTTGATTGCTATATTTTTTAGACTTTTAAAAGTCGAATTACTGTTTCTTAATCAATTTCAGAAAACCGCGGGAGGTACCTTTTCATATCCCACACAAAAAATTACTGGAAAAAATTGAATATGTGAAAAAGGAGCCTGAGCCTCTGGTATAAACATTTTATTATTAATTGTTATTCGCTTATACTATGAAGCCAGTTTCATTGGTATAATAGTATGTAGGTAGTCAGTTTGGTTAGTAGTACCTACACACACAACTACTATTTAAATAAGACAACCTAGCCATGGTCTAAGGTCGGAAGAGTTTAGACTACTAACTTGTTCTTTACAGACAGGATTTTCTGCCGCGCAGGACGAAAGGTTCAGAAAAGAAAGAAAACCAGGGCAACTAGAACCTATAGAAGAACCGGGTAAACTGCACCTATTTATTAAAACAATTTAAAAAATAATCAATTTGCAGGTATTAAACAACATTTTATAAATGTAGTTATTTTTTGGTTTAGTAGCCAAATGGCAAAAACAGAACCCATTATTTCGCCATGTCCGTCTGTCCGGAAGTCATACAGCCATTTTATTTTGAGACTATTTGCACTTTATCGATGAAAATTGGAAAGAATATTCTATGCACCGCTAAACCATATTATAGAAACCCTTCACTGTGCGTGGTTGGACTCGCACTTGGCCGGTTTTTCATGACTATTACATAATTCTTTTTACTTTGCAACCTTATGGCGGAGTATAATGATATGGACAAGTATTAAAGTTGTAATTATTTATTTCATTTAGCCATTAAAAAGCAGAAGAAAACTATGATCGAAGAGTCTCAAGACAGCCTAGAAAAGTATGAAACCACAGACCCTCTGAAGGTGAAGCCACCGGTGGCGTCGCAGACTGACGTGATCAACCACGTGAGAAGTAACCCATCAGTCGGCTTCCTTTACATGATTTACGCCGTCCATCCTCAGAATGTTTATTTTACTCCTTATTACCTCAAGTGAGTATAACGCTACATCCTTTCTACTAATATTAATAAGAATACCCGCCTATTATTTTTCTACTGTGTGGTGATCAATGCTTGTGCCTTCTCTGTATGAGACTTTGCCCTGCTAATGAAGTTGAAGATGTTTATGAGCTCGTAAGAAGGGTTTGCCTTACTAAACACTATTCAAAATGAAAAAAAAAATACTAAAATAACATTTGTACTTATTCATATTCTTGAGATATTACATGACCAGTCAGCAAATATAATATCAAGATCAACATCAAAACTTATGTAAAGTTTTTTTCATTCCGTCAGCATATCTAGAGCTTCAGCTTCTAAGTTTAGAAGCATTCGCAAGAAGGGGCGCAACTCAAATCTTTTCGAAATGAGGACAATAATGATAGCAAAATAACATTTCTGCTGTTGTCTTATAGTCAATATAGTATTTTATACTTAATAAAGATAATATTTACATAATATAAGCTAACTATTAAAATAATAATATGTACATACATGTACATATTGTACATATGAAAAAATAAGCAAAAGAATGATATGGCATCAAAAAAAATTCGTCCACATCGCTGTCAATATGAACAGTGCCCAAAAGGCTGGCAGCATTGCCACGTTGTATGACGATGCTAATTCTTTGGGCAAGAAATAGACCAGCCCTCTGATCACATGAACCGCTTGGCGAATGGCGATATCTCGAAAAACCAAGTGGGCACTCGGACCCCAAGGCCCTAGTGTTTCAACCCCAAACAGCTCGAACATATAACTCCCAATCAGGTTGGAATATTTTCGCCGTTTGAGGTTTTCTGCACCTACAGCAGCCGCCCCAGCACAGCCCACCGTGCTAGGTAGATGGGATAGCGCAAGCGTGTCGACACATGTTGCATCCCACTATGGTCATTTCGTCTGGTCACTTCCCATCGTGGTGTTCCAGGCCGTTGAGTTCTAAAACAGCTGGCACCCGCAGCAGTGACAAGACATACAACACTTTTTTTATCCGTAGCTAGTCAACTGTAACGACGTACCAAATTATCCCTTGTTTAAGTTTCTGATTTCTTCAGCTTTGATATGCTTCAGCTAAGTTTAGAATTATTCGTGACGTCAACGCGAACTGGCGAGATAGGTCGTCGCGCAACTCAGCTCTATTAAAAATGAACAAAGTGTCGTAACAGAAGGCTGGCTGTGGCTAGAAATGTTATTTTGATACTTATTGTACCAAAATGAGATTTCTAGCCAGCCTTCTGTTACGACATTGCTACCAACGTCAATCCTCTTGAAAAGCTTTCAGATTTCTTCAGACTTCGGCCTGATTTTTCAAAAGTCGGATAATTTGTATCTGAGGAATACATGTTGCGGTTTGACAGCTTTTATATAGAAATTATGTCAAACTGTGTATTGAAAAATCAGGCGTTTGAGTTTCGCTATTCATCTAACCGGCCAATTGCGAGTTGGGATGAGTTGTGAATCATTTACCCTCCTTTGACGTTCACTTCAAAACTTGGTTGAAGTTCAATGAAGTTTGAAAACTTAAACGATTATTAGAACATCAAATGCGGTACCGGCACAGGATTGCATCGTCAGTTTTCACGATACAACGACGTGCCGTGCATCGTCAGTTTTCACGATACAACGACGTGCCGTACATCGTACCACGATGCGACGTCGTGTCGTGGTACGATGTTGTGTTGATGAATGCTGGTATGATGTTCGAAATAAGTATTAAATTATTTGTCAAAAAATGCGAGCTACTGTTGTCTTAGTTAGGAGGGTATTCATTAGTAGTTCGGTAGTATTAGTATGTAGAGTATTCACAACCATTCGATATGTTGTCGTATCGAAATTGACACATTTTGCCCCCAGCAGCAAATAGCTGTCTGAAGAATTGCGGTCGTTATTTTATTTAACCCTTAAATGCATGATTTATTATATCGTATTGCGAAAAACGCATATTGTATAGGTATTAATCTATAGAATTTAGACAAAATAAATATATAATTATATAATAATATTAATATTCATAGAGTAAATGTATTGTTATGACAAAAAGAGGTGCGTTCAGAAACTCACAGCTATCACATTCTTAACCTTCAAGCGGGCGCGCGGACATTTGTAACGCCAGCGGTCGCGCGTAACCTAAAAGACCTATAGGATATTTCAGGGATTTAAAACACTAATTATTTAATATTTTTTGTATTTATCACATTATCATTATGTTAGGACATAAACAAAATTATAAAATCAAAATAATATTCTAATTTTCTTTGGACTTGTAAGCAATTTGGCATCATAAATGTATCGAGAAGCGATCGCATCGCGGTCGATTCGACGCCGCGCGCCCGCTTGAAGGTTAAAAAAATTAAATGACGTACTTTGTTGCCATATGGCAACATTATGCATTTAAGGGTTAAACTGACAACATTTTCGGGTTTAGGATTCGTTAACAGCCATTAGAGGACTGTTTTGATTATTAATCGATGTTCGATTCGGCACGGAAGCGTTTCTAATGGTTGTGTTATGAATAGCTATTCTGATATAACTAGATAGCGGAAGCCGTGAAAGATTCAAATGGACATATTGTTTTACTCGCAACATTAGCGGTTCTTCTGAAATGTGCAACCTTTAAAGTATTTATAAAACTCTTAAACGGTTACCTATACCGACTAGCCATAATTGTTTCTTACGAGTAGGTACAGTAAGCTTCAGAGAAACCGGACCCCGCTTAGGTAGTGATATCATACGCTTAAGTTTTTCGTAAAGTAACGTAAATGGGGCGTGTTGGTCAAGTGGTTCGGACTGCGGCTTAGCAATTCGATGGTCACGAGTACAAATCCGCGGATGAGATTTATTTTATTCTTTTTTTTAGTTTCTTTAATAGTTGATTAGGTGATTTTCACAACTTTATTTCAGAAAACATCCATATTTAAGAAAACAAATGTTTAGTATGGGGTTTGTAAGAACAGCCAGGCATGTTGTATAAACAATATTCATTTATTTCATTCATTACATTTCTAGGAATCCACATATACAGTTATTACGAGTATACAGTTTTCTATCTGTGTTAAATTAGGGTTATTTACTTAAAATATTAACTAAATACAAAATATATACCCTGGGTGAGGTGTAGAACGTTTAACATTAGATAACGGTTCATTTATAGATATTTCTAGTAACATAACTACAATATTTATTTCTTCAAAGTTGTAAAAACATTATTTTTTTATACTCTGTATGATCTTATGGGGAAAAAAGCCTGATTAAAAAATGAAATGTTGTCATTTGTGCCTGTGAATTACAGAAGAAGAACCAACATGCTAAACTATAACAGTATAGCAATATACATCTTTCTCTTTTATCACAATTTCTGATAACCCTTTTAACACAGCATTAGAAAAGTATGTGAGGTCAGATGGTGCATCGTTAACACATTACAGGACTACTTGTAAACAAGAGTAACTGGATTCATAATAATAAAGGTTGTTTATTTTTGATTAACTACGAGATAATGATCCCACAAATATTGGGAATTATTAACACTTGCTCAAACGTTCCAATGCAATTTTATCAGATAAGTTACACAATCAATCTGCCGAGTAAATTGTCTATTAATAACGCAGACGATGGCAGTCACTGTCTATTACTTCTTGAAGACTTTTCATGCCCGAAACCATATTGAAGCTTGCAGCACTATTTCGAATTAGTTCCCAGGTTTTGTGTGTCCCAAGGTGTCGCTCCGATTCATTAGTGTAAGCAGTTGGGTGAGATCGCATTTCACATCACCCGTCGCTTGATACCTTTGTATCCATCTACGAACTATTTTTCTCTGTAATGAAAACGATAATATTAGAAATACATAAAAAATCCACCTTGTAAGTAATAATGCAACATGGTTGTAACAATAAATATACAACGTGTAACGTTAAATGCGCAAAAGCTCAGACACCCCAACCGATTTTTAATTCAATTGAGCTATTTAAGAGAGAAAATAAGTCATTAAAAAATTGAAAATGTTTTATGTGCTGTTTTAGTTTTACTGGCCATTCTGATCGTTTCTTGCGTCTGCGACGACGCTTTACCGAGGGAGGAGTCGTCACCGGGCCGCTGCGCACCGCTCACATTGGCTTGCTTGACCTATTAATAAATAGACACGGCAACGTTTTTAATGAATATTTTTTGAAAAATGTGACCTAATTAAAAAGTGGTTCAATTAATTCTGTTCGTTATTCTGATCAAACTATTTTCAGGTTTTGCGCATTTAACGTTACACGTTGTATATGTGTTTAACGTAAATCTTACCGTTATGTTAGGCCCATATTTCTCGTGCTATATGCTTTGTTCCTGTTCCCAGAGAACAACAATTATTATAGCCTTCAAAAAGTTGTTAATCGCACCATACTATCGGTTAATAGAATCAACTGTTCAAAAACTTCGTAATTGGATAATTTTACGACGAAGACATTACACACAAGCTGATCGGCACGAAAACGAAACGATTTGAAAAATAATTAACGTAAACGCACCCATTACCGCCAGTTTAAAAAATAAGCACAAAATAAGCACATTCTTAATATGTGGCTTCAATAAAAATATTTTTTCAAGTACTGAAATTATCGATTTTTATAGTTATGTATAAGAACAGATAATCAAAGAATTACTTAAAACATTAAAAATTAAATAAAAGGAAAAAGGGTCATGTCCCTATTACCGACTCAAAATATCGGGTGTGTGCCTAATACCGTTTATGTGACACCTAATACCGACCACTAAATAAATGGAACCGTTAAAGTTAAATAAAAATGCTCGTGTATATTGAACTGTTTATATAAATGCTCCAACACAGTACAGAATGCTATCAACACTTAACAATTATACAACGTGTAACGTTAAATGCGCAAAACCTCAGACACCCCAACTGATTTTTAATTCAGTTGACCTATTTCAGAGCGAAAATAAGTCATTAAACAAATTGTAAAGGTTTTATGTGCTGTTTTAGTTTTACTGGCCATTCTGATCGTATCTTGCGTCTGCGACGACGCTTTATCGAGGGAGGAGTCGTTACCGGGCCGCTGCGAAGCGCTGACATTGGCTTGCTTGACCTATTAATAAATAGACACGGCAACGTTTTTAATGAAGATTTTTGGAAAAATGTGACCTATATTAAAAAGTGGTTCAATTAATTCTGCTCGTTATTCTGATCAAACTATTTTCAGGTTTTGCGCATTTAACGTTACACGTTGTATGTATTCTTATAATAGTATATTCTTAACAGCGTTAAATCAATAAAAAATATTATATTTATACGAATTATGTATAACAAATTACCAAAGGCCAGTATTGATTATAACTACTATAATATATAACCAATGGGGGCATTTGGTATTATACAAGAGTAAATGGTATTATAGAATCTTAGTGAAAATGTAACATAGTCATATAAAATTACAATAACATTTATGAGGCGGTTTATCGTATCTATTAAAACAGTAGAAAAGGCATTTGACTGTAAACCGCCTCTTAAGTTTAGTAGTCATGTCAAATCAAAAATCAAATCTTGGATTAAGATTGACAAATGAAACAAATTAATAAAATTATTCATGTGAAAAAATTTTTTATAAAAAATAACATCATGTGCCTCTGAATCAAATTTAAGATTAACTATGATCTCAGCATTCACTACAAAATGTTATCAAAACTTAACGTTATTATATACCTATTCTTAACAGCCTTCAATAAGTCTTAAAAAATATATTACTTAATATAATTATTTGTAACCTAAAGTGTAATATTAGTATATTATTTTACAAAATGTAATATAGAAATATAAAATTAGAATGAAATCTTAATTCTAGCAGTCATTTCAAATCAAAATCAAATATTATAATATAAAACAAATTAAGAAAATTTGGCAAAAAAAAATAAGATTAAAAAATAGATTCATCTGACTCTGAATCAAATCCACAATCATATCTCGGCCGCATAATGATCTTTGCTGGACGGTTTATTTCACAATCATCTGATATATAAACGGATAGCAAATAGTAATTAAAATTACCATATGACTTCCACATAAAAATGTTAGCTAAGTAGGTATTACTATAATATAATAAAGCTTATGTTATTTTAAATCTGTATGTTTATTATGGAATACTATAATGTATATTAAATAACTTTATGTTTACATGAAAATATATACCAAATAAAAAAACAGTAGTAGTAAAAAAACAGTGTAGTATGGGGTCCATCGTAAATGTACAACTAGATCGGTAATAGGTTTTCTTAAAGGAAATCGTATAACCTATTACCGACCCAAGGGAATGTGTATGAATTGTGTAAATACATGTGATTTTTGTACATGTATATGATTTTAAGTGGTGCGGTTGCTAAACATATTTAATAATAATGATATTTCAACTATAAAAATACACTATTTAAAAATTATACCTCCTTTATTCATCAAAATATTTACATAAGGGTATTTCCACGAAACTTTACCCTACCGTGATAAAAATTCAAATGTGTTATTTACTAAAACAAAAACCATATCTGGAGTTCTAAATAATCATACTGTCCAAAATTTTTAAAATAAAAATTGTAGCCCTTTTCCAAAATTATATAAATTAATCAGTTTGTATGTCAACCTCATTTGTTCTACGTCGCGACTTTTTTTAAAAAAGTTTGCTCGCTATTGCATCATCTTGTTGACAGCTAGTCAGACTGCAAATTATTTTGGCGCGTAGTGCAGGTTTTTGAGATTCCCGTGCAAGTGATTTATTAATTTAAAGTAAGTATTACTTTTGTTTTTCCACGCTTTTATCAGCGAGTGTAATAATGTTACACCCGTTACAAAAAATACGCAAATAGTTTTACTGCGACGTAAATAATAACGTTAAAATCGTTGTACCTTGTAATAATAACAAGCTTACTTTAATAGTCAACACGGCCGAGTTTCAATATTGGATAGAAAGTTTAAGTGTCTTTCTTTTGATGATAAATATATGTCACACCCGTTACAATTTTTTTTTGGAAATTTTTATGTAGGTCGTTTTACGATTAATTTGAAATTTATTTGTTACCAGATATGAAACCCACCAACAGAATGCAAAAGCATCGAAAAAAACTGAAAGAAAATAAAGAAAATTACGAAACACATTTACTAAAAGACTTGTAACTTGTACAATATTTGTAATACAGCTACAGAAGATTTCGGAGTAGACATAACTTGGTCATTCTTCCCGACTAGTCATGGAAAAGGTGCCGTTGACGGCATTGGTGCGGTCGTTAAGAGGATTTTGTGGATTTCTGTAAAAGCTCGGGAAATCATCGTCAACACTCCACGAGATTGCTATGAACATTTGAAGAAAAAGGGATCAGGAACCGTCAAAATTTTCTACCAGTCCAACGAGGACATTAAAGAACATCAACCGTTGTTGGAAATCTCTCTCAAATCTCATGTTAATTTCCCGTGTTTTCTTATCTGGAGTGATTTTTAATAAAGCACCGTTGATTAGAACATTTTTTATTTTACCATAAAACTTGAAAAATCATACAGTGTCGCACCCGTTACAAAGGCCTGTCGCACCCGTTACATTTTCAGAAAATTTTATAAAAATACATTATACGATGTTTGTACATTTCGACGAACGTAGTTGTTTGAGATAACTATTAAAGTTTTACATAAAAAAATCTTACTGTATACTTTCATCCAAAATTTTACAGGTTTGACGTTGAAAGTCATCTTGGTCGCATTTGACGATTTTCTAAGGTCGCACCCGTTACGCGCTTCATGAAGTTGCATAAGTTTTTCATTACAAGTTTCTATACAGATCTTGTTTGAGTTAAATATTTAATTTTTCATACTATTTTTGTTTATAAACGTAATTTGATGTAACTGAACCAACACTTTATTATCATGAAAAAACGCAGTGTCAGTGTCGCACCCGTTACAATGGAAATACCCATAAGAACAAAGTTAGTGTATACGGCTACTAAAGCTCTTGAATATATGGCGTTAATAGCTCAAATATAAGTTAACATACTAAGGAACTGAGTTAGTATAGCCTCCTGCCTATTAATTTATGCATTTTAACAAAAATCATGGCACACAAAAGATACGACAAGTACTTATCAACGACATGGGTCGACAATAGGAATTATACTTCGTTGCTTCGTCCTTCGAGATTAAGATAACAATGTAGTAATACGTCTAGGGTATCGCCTTTCATCCACTAAGTTTGAATATTTATTTTTTTTTTTTTTTTTTTTTTTTTTTTTTTTTTTTTTTTTTTTTTTTTTTTTGTCGGTACTTTGTCTTCCTGATAGTTATGCCTGTACCGCCACTCATTCGCGTTTTAGTGCGTCGCCGATCACCACGTTATTTTCTTCGTTTCATTTGAATTGTGCAAAAAGATGCCAAAACGTAGTCACAAAAACGACGACAGTGATTATTTAAGAAAGAAGATTCGAAAACTCGAAAGGAAACTTAATAAACGCGACAGAAGGTCGCGTGTTCGAAGTTGTTCCGAGAGTAGTAGCTCGTCGACGAATATTATTATGTCGCCGGTACTATCGGACCATGAAGGTAAGCTGAAGTGTTATTTTTACAAACGGAAGATATTGTGAATAGTTTTTCGGACTATATCCGTATCATAATCTGACATGATGTCATATTATCTTAAATAGTGTTGTGTACATCTTATGGGGATGTTACCTTCACATAATTTTGGATTCCCAATTCATTGGGTATATACTACTAGTGATTGTGTACATTTGAAAGGAATGTTGCCTTCACTTTAGTTAATGACCTACTTAATAATAATTGCATTTTATATCCGTACGGACTAAAACATAGTGTTGTGGGTAGTTTTAAGGACTATCGCCGCTCTAAAACCACTAGTTGTATACTAGGAACATTGGTAGTTGTGATCATATCCACGTACCTACATAACAAAATGTTATCACTCGATTTCGTAATTCTGAATATCGGTATGGATTATAAACTTGGTGTTGTGGATAGTTTTGAGGACTATCACCGCGCTATTTTCTATCCGATACCTACATTTGGTACATTTTCTATTCCAACTGAAATGGAAGTTCAAGGTGATGTCGCGTCATCTCCGATTATTGACTCAGATGAGCCACAACCGGGTACGTCCACCTCGACGATACATGATGTTCCTGCTACAGAAGCAGTACAGGCAGGGGAATCGGAACTACCTGTTGAAGTAACGCTTCCTGAGCTGGACGAAGAGATTCTGAATCTCTTGGGCGAAACTCCATCAAAGGATAAAAAATATGGACCAGACATTAGATGCGAGTTATCTGCTCGCTGGGAACACATCGCAACAACAGGCTTGACCAAGGATGCCAGAAAGGAGCTGCTTGATAAGCATCTGGTTCCAAAAAACTGCACAAAGATTGATGCACCCAAGTTAAACCCAGAGATAAAGGCCGCCTTATCGGAGATGCTAAAAAAAAAAAAAAAAAAAAAAAAGACAAAGCTTTAGAGAATAAGCAGGTGCAGGTCGCAGCAAGTATATCTTGTATAAGTGAAGCCCTAAGCATACTCTTTTCTGCAGGTTATAAAGATCAGTCGGTAATAAAATTACTGATCGAAGCCGGTCGACTGATGTGTGACTCACAACACAGCGAGTCCATGACACGGCGCAGTTTTATATGTTCTACAATCAAGAAAGATATAAAAGATCAACTGTTCAATACAGAAATCGATAAGTTTCTATTTGGCGAACATCTGACCGATACTCTAAAAGCTGCAAAAGCTATATCAAAATCAGGCGCTGAGATTAAAATAAACACACAGGTTCGAAGACCTGCACCAGCGCAGAGACCGAGACAGGCCCCTGTCCAGACTTTAAACCAGACGCCTCCGTTCCCGACAGCGCGGCAAGCGGGAACAGCGAGGAGAACAGCGCCGGCGCCGCGCCCGCGACCGGTGCAGCAGCAGCCGCGACAGCAGCCGCGCTTGCAGCAGCGCCAAGCCCCGCGGCGCTAGACCTGGTACGTTTTGCAGGTCGGTTATCCTACTTTTATGATCAATGGCAATTGATAACTAATGACCTCGTTGTATTATCGTGGATAAGAGGTTACAAGATACCGTTTACTAAACCTGTCTATCAGTTACACGAACCAAGTTTACCTGCATTAACTTCATGTGAGTCCTTTAAATACAAGGTGGCCATCACTGACCTTCTAAACAGTGGTGCTATTTCACATTGTGAACCATGTGAAGGACAGTTTCTTTCTAGTTATTTCCTGATTAAAAAACCCAATGGCAAAAACAGATTTATTTTAAACTTAAAGTCTCTAAACAAGTACATCGTAACAGAACATTTCAAAATTGAAGATCTAAGAACAACATTAAAATTAGTATCAAGAAACAGTTTCATGGCCACCTTTGATTTAAAGGATGCGTATTTTCTAGTACCTATACACCCGACGTATAGAAAGTACCTACGATTTAGGTACGAGGGTCAAATTTACCAATTCAATGTTTTGCCGTTTGGTTTAAACACAGCTCCATTTGTGTTCACAAAGCTATTAAAACCGGTAATTTGTTTACTGAGATCATTAGGTTATCTGTCATCTATCTACTTAGATGACATTTGTATCATTTCTAATAATTATCAAGATTGCTTAGATAATATTTTACAGACAAAACATATTTTAGAGTCCTTAGGATTCATAATTAACATTAAAAAAAGTTGTATGATTCCGAGTAATATTTGCAAATACCTTGGTTTTGTGATAGATACAAAAGAATTTCATGTTAGCCTTCCTAAGGAAAAACGAAATCTAATTAAACAAGAGTTACAATCGTTTCAATTGAAATCTCGTTGTAAAATAAGACAGTTTGCTCGCTTGGTAGGCCTCCTCACTTCGTCCTGCCCCGCGATTCAGTACGGTTGGCTTTACACCAAGCAGATGGAAAGATGCAAATACCTTGCATTGTGTAAAACGAGTAATTATGATAGCCACATGTCTTTACCACAGTATTTGCAGGACGATTTTTCCTGGTGGTTAAAATCTATTGATACCGCAGTGAATCCTATTAGACGGGACAGCTACTGTCTAGAAATATTTTCAGACGCTAGCAAAAAAGGGTGGGGGGCAGTATGCGGTGCGGAGACCGCCAGTGGCCAGTGGAGTAACACAGAGTCTAACAAACATATTAACTGTCTAGAACTCCTGGCTGCTTTCTTGGGCTTACAAACATTCGCAAAAGGATTAAAAAATTGTCAGGTGTTACTACGCGTTGACAACACAACTGCTATTTCGTATATCAACCGTATGGGTGGAGTAAGATTTCCACATTTAACTGAAATCACAAAATCTTTGTGGCAGTGGTGTGAAGCTCGTGGTATATTTGTATTCGCTTCATACATAAGCTCGGAAGATAACGAAATAGCAGATGCTGAGTCTAGAAAATCTCACCCCGATACCGAATGGGAGATTAAAGATCATGCTTTTGAAAAGATTGTGAGAGCCTTTGGGCAACCAAAAATTGATCTTTTCGCATCAAGGTTGAATAACAAATGTGTTAAGTACGTCTCATGGAATAGAGACCCAGGAGCATGCGCTGTGAATGCTTTTACTTTAAATTGGTCAAATCTTTGTTTCTACGCATTTCCTCCTTTTGCGGTTATATTAAAAGTATTAAGAAAACTTATATACGACCAGGCGGAGGGTATTGTTGTGGTTCCATTTTGGCCCACGCAACTCTGGTTTCCACTTTATCAAAAACTTCTCTGTTCAGAATTAGTTCAGTTTAGACCCTCTGATAAAGTGTTATTGTCTATTTCCAACAGTGTCCCCAAGCTCACGTTGATTGCAGGGAAGTTATCAGGACGGCGTTACGAAACAGAGGAGTACCACCATCATCTTTAGATATTATGATAGCTTCTTTATCTGAAAGGTCAATAAAACAATATGACGTTGCCATTCGACGTTGGGTAAACTTTTGTAAGACTCACAATATCAAAATACATGAGGCGTCAATTCCGATGATTATGTATTTTCTCACTGAGTTATTTCATTCCGGCTTACAATACGGATCTTTAAACAGTCATCGCTCCGCTCTGTCTTTGATCTTAGGATCGAGAGTAGGGTCTGATGATCGCGTTGCTAGGCTATTCAAAGGTTTTTACAGACTTCGTCCTCCAGCCCCAAAATATAATATCACTTGGGACCCGTCAATAGTTTTAGAATTCTTATCAAAATGGTACCCAAATAATAATTTAAGTTTCGAACATTTAACCAAAAAGGCCGTAACTTTGCTCATACTTGTAACTGCACACAGGGTGCAAACCATTAGCAAAATCAAATTAGAAAATATGAACGTCACTGATAATCTTATATTGATCAAGATAAACGATTTGTTAAAAACATCTCGACCTGGTTTATCTCAACCTTGTTTAAATATTCCATTTTACAAAGATCGACCGGAAATATGTCCCGCTGAGGCTCTTATAGAATATATTGATAGGACAAAACATTTGAGAAACAATGCCAATAGCCTTTTTATAAGTATTAAAAAACCACATAAATCAGTAACCACAAATACCATCAGTCGGTGGATAAAAGATATATTATCAATTAGCGGAATTGACACTTCAGTATTTTCTGCCCACTCCACCAGACACGCAGCCACCTCAGCTGCTCATAGAGCTGGTGTCAATATTGACACGATACGAAAAGCAGCTGGGTGGAGTGGTAGCTCCAATGTTTTCGCTAGATATTATCATAGAGACATTCAATGTGAACAAACTGATCAATTTGCCTTATCAATCCTAACCTCTGATCGATGTTAGATTTAATTACTTAAAATTAATAACTTAAATTTATCTACCCCTAATTAAAGAAAAACTACAATTTAATTACTTTATTACTTGTAAGGTTTGATTAATATACATGTACCTAAGCATAAAAATTCAGTGTTTTAATATTTCACCATCTTTCAAAATCTACATTGTTATCTTAATCTCGAAGGACGAAGCAACGAAGTATAATTGGAGATTAAACGAACTTACCTGAAGTGAAGTTCTATCCAAATTATACGAGTTGCTTCGTCCGAAGAGATTAGTTCCCTCCCAACCCTATGAACCCCATACCTAAAGTGAAATATTAAAAAAGGTTCCAGGCTTTCAACTAAATGAGTGGCGGTACAGGCATAACTATCAGGAAGACAAAGTACCGACAAAAAAAAAAAAAAAAAAAAAAAAAAAAAAAAAAAAAAAAAAAAAAAAAAATATTCGAACTTAGTGGATGAAAGGCGATACCCTAGACGTATTACTACATTGTTATCTTAATCTCTTCGGACGAAGCAACTCGTATAATTTGGATAGAACTTCACTTCAGGTAAGTTCGTTTAATCTCCAATAAAATTGTGATTTTTGTTCCTATTACCGCCTATTTTTAATATTGGATTTTAAGCAAAATAAAATAGTATCTCATTAAAATGAATCATTACTTGTGTTCCTGAAAGTATCAAAAATGCATCAAAAGAACTAGAAGTTACATTAAAATGCTTTACGATATAATCTTCTGCTAAAAAAGAAACAAGAGTACTTACGCCATCCGGAATGCCACACTATGGAAAATGCACTAAGGTCGGCGTCCACGGACGAACATAGCAATTATTATTTAAATCGTCGAGTTACGCACGCAAAAAAGAGATGAACATTTGCAATACAAATACAACTACATTTTTTTTAAAGCAACCATTTGTGTAGCTTTAATACATGACATAAAAATGATAGTTTTCTGAATGGGGCGGTAATGAGCGCGGATTTTAACGGGTCGTTATTAGGTGCGTTTACGTTATACCCTCAATCACAGTTTAGTAAATAGGGCGAAGAAGTATTCTAAATTCAACCTTAACTCGCAGCAGTTAAGTTTCTGAAGTAAAATGACGGTAGTGCAACAATCGGAATCAAGCACATTCTATTCAACGAAACAAGAAATCTATGCTAATTTCAACCTTATCTTTTAGTTAATTGAGGAGTTACGTATTGCATTTTGTAAAACAAGGTTGTGGACGGTAGGTGTATCTCACGTGGTGGAAGTTGAAATTTAAACCTTAATGTCTAGAAGATTAGACCGTTATCAAACTTGTTCGATAAAAGGAGTAATGCTATTCAAATTTTCGTTGAGATTACTAACTGAGCCAATAGCCTATTGGTATAAGGCACGGTCTTAATGATCGTCTGGCGCCTGGTGATGCGGGTTCGTATCCTATACGGGACGTAGTGTCTTTTTGTAAGTTATTCTTGGTATACGGTTCGGCCAGAAGCCGAAAAAAATACCACAATACCTAATTATTAAAAACATGCAAATAATGTTTGAGTCGGATCGGTGGATGCTCGGGCAGAGATGGGTGCGGCGCGGGCGGCGGGGAGGGAGCTGCTCGGGGCCAGTCACGTGACGCGCCCGCCGTCGCTTGAGCGATTATTCTTTAAGTCTTGGGGGGTTCGTTTTCTCTGAAGCGGGCTGTACTTGTTCGAATGTTTCATCTAATAGATGACTGACTACCTAATCGATTTTTCAGAGTAGTACCGTACGAGCACATCGACAAACGTAATTTTTTTACAATAAGTCAATGTGGAGTGACGCACTATTCTAACGAGATGGTCTTCACAAAACTTCCAGCTTGGGAACAGGAGTACAACATATTTGTTAAACTTACTGATGTAAGAATATTTATTTTGCTATTGCTCTTCGTACCATTAACATTGCCTAAGAAATGCACACACTTGTTCGGGTCTGCGTGATTCGGTTCAGCGGGCAGCAAAATATGTACTAAGTAGGTAATATTATAAAGCTGAAGAGTTTGTTTGTTTGAACGCTAATCTCTGGAACTACGAGTACCAGTCGGATTTGAAAAAATATTTTGCATTCGATAGCTTAATTCTTGAGGAAGGTTATAGGCTTTAATTTATCTGTCATTGCTTCATTTTGCATTCTTGAATGTTTACGTTTTAAAGCGCCTTTTTGTGCTTATTTGAAATAAATAATTTACTTTGACTTTGGCTATTTAATACCACGCTACGACCCGTATGAGCCGAACCAAAAAACAAAACACAAAGAACCATAAGCGAAAACGATGTAACGAGGCATTGCTATTGGATTTATTTTATGTTAAATAAAGAAACACGAGAGTCGCGGGCAGACACTAGGCGAATAAATGTAGGAAGACAGGTTCATGTTAAATCCGCTCGGAATAGTTTGAATTTAGCCGTCCTAAACTTGATTCAGTGCGGGTAGATGCCGAACGGAGTTTGCCGATCGACAAGCTCCGTAATTGCTTCGCTGCCAAATCGAATGTGCCGGACCCGAACAAGTGTGTAGCAACTTAAACTTCTATGGATTAATGTATTACGTTTCCAGATCAAGTTCTTCAAATTATATAGATATTGGAAAGCGTTTTATGTGTGGAAGAAATCTATAATGTTCAGAAAATATACGAAAATTAGTACCAAGTTGGCCAAGAACCTTTTCATTTTGACGCCGATTTTAGGCAAGGCTTTGCTAAGCATACAGGCGATGTGCTGTGAAATGTACCAGAAAACATTTGCTGATGTAAGCAGGGACATGGATACTGCATTTTTCTACTTCATCGAAGATCAGGTAAAGGAGACTTACGTACAGAAATTTCTTGTTGACTTATTTTGTATTAAGCTGCTAGGCGTGCTCCTTTCTATAAAGTAGATAAGTAAAGATACCTTACAGTAACTAAGTAATCAGACGTTATAAATACACAGGTTATGATTGAAAAAGAGTCACAGACCATTTGATCTTTATCACCAACAACATCCCTCAATTTTTTACAAAAGGGAACTGCAGGGTAATTGCGAAACACACTATCAGTAGCAATGGGTGTCATTTTGACAATTCAACAACATTCATTACGTTATTTACGTTATTGAGCAGACACATTTTTCGAACATATGAAGCAACAGATTAGAAATATGCTTCAAAATTATTCAAATTGAGTGGAATGTTGTGTTACGAAATTAGGGTGCTGGTTCAATTTCTGAGTTAGGAAGAAACTTTTTCTAAAAACAAAAATCGAGGTCATTGTTCCTTTGACCGCTTTGCTTTACTTAGATACTACCCATAATTTCAAAGGTCAATGGGCAAATTGTATGGGAGAAAAACCCACGGCGGACAGAAATGAAATTGTGAGGATATATAGATAAATGTCCCTAGTTTAACATGGTAAGGGTCGCTTTCTTGTGGGTTGTGGGAATTTCGAAAAAAAAAAGGGGGATTCTTCACTTTGTAACAGACTAGCGACCCGCCCCGGCTTCGCACGGGAGCAATGGAGAAACGCTGATAATTTTAGAGCGATTATTTCTCGCAAGAAGTATAGGATAAAAATGGTTATTGTGGGTTATCCCTAAGAGATAGACATATACCATCGCGGACTTTTTTGTAGACCTTTTTAAGGTGTACAATACTATAGTACATTATTTTGATCTATCTCGTAGGGTTCAGCCAGCGTTTGCAATGTAAGCGCAAAAAAAGTGTTTATTTACGACATCACATTAGAAACCTCTAAAATTATCAGTGTTTCTCTACTATATTATGCATGTATTATACATATAAACCTTCCTCGTAAATCACTCTATCTATTAAAAAAACCGCATCAAAATCCGTTGCGTAGTTTTAAAGATCTAAGCATATATAGGGACAGACAGACAGGGAAGCGACTTTGTTTTATACTATGTAATGATGATGACGCAGGATTGAGGCATCTGATGTTGTCGATATGGCCACACAACGTCTAATATTAGTCATCGGTGCAAACAACCAGAAAAGGCAAAGTTTCGGAATTTGTTATGACTATAGGTTTTTCTTTGAAATAAAAAATTCGCACTTTTGGACATATAAGTATGTTCCGTCCATCACAAAAATTCCATTTGAATTTTGGTTGCCACCACAAAATATGGCTTGGGATCGAAACGTTTCTGGCTACTGCATCATCTCGAGTTAAATACCGCGGCATAAAATATTCAGTTAAGCATTGTCTAGCTATTTGTCTACCTTTCTCTCAAATGTTCTTCTAGACATAAGTATTGAATTTTGATGCTAAGCGCTCGTCTGATTCGCAGGTTCTTATTTTTACCAAATAAACCCATAAAACGGTGGCAGAATATTCAGATCTGACAAGAAGAGATGGCGTTTGTTGTAAAATGCTGTTAAATTGAATTTTAGTTAAAGACGTCCAAAAATGCAGCTCGTCATCATCAGTGTGGTATTATTTGTTGTAACAATAACACTGCGTGATTCCGATATCTTTCTAGAAACAGTTCTGTAAGAATGTGTTTTCTGCGACGTAACACGGATCTGTTACACACCACACAATTATTACATCTATCCATATCCAAAAAAATCCAAACAAACAGTAAATAATCAGGTCCAGCAAACGTGTTTAGGCAGTCGATAAAAACAGAAGATAACCAGTAAACGCATATATCACAACGAAAGACATCGAAGGACTGCGATGACATGAACGAAACAATGCGCCAGCGCAACGAGCGAGACTTGACTAATGTGTGAGAGAGGGGTATCGAACGTATACCTGCCGATTTTTATCACAAGGGACGCACTTGCACTCGCCTTAACGCTTTAGTAGCTATAACAGAACGATAACTTAATTACTTAAATAAAGTGTTCGATTTTTTTAATAAACATATTTTTGGTTCAAACTTTGTTCTCCCATGGATTACAAATAAAATAACCATAAATAATGTTAAGTGAATTTACACTCTTTCATTTTATACCATTTTCATTAATGTCCGCGACCGGGTCGGATTACGCCCAATGACCTTTGCCCTGAAGCCCCATCTCAAAAATCACCCGTATAAACTGAATTCTAATAATTTACTCAGTTCGGACTGATTTTTAAGCTTAACTACGGTTCATTTCGTTCGTTATTTTCTACATAATTTATAAAGTTTCGTAAATGGCCGCCGACAAAAAGCCGACATCAGTTTTGGTCATTGGCTTTTATATGATTGATTATATTCCGTGAATAGGTTTCAAAAGTAGATTAATATAAATTATATTACAGATGAAACGTATAGAATACGTAAGAGACAGGTTAGTTGAATATCGCACCGTGGTCTTGGATGTGATCACCCAATCATGTCACACGGCTCTGTACCAACAGGGGTTTGTATATGACGACAGAAATATACCGCCCTTTCAAATGATTAGAGGCAAACCTACTGGGGGAATGTCTTACACAGAGAAAGCGGACAAGAGAAAGTATTGCGAAAGATTAGCATGGTAAAAATATTGTTTGTTATTGGCATACCAGACAAAGTAATAATATTGGTAGGTACAGAATAAAATATATTACATTTTATACGCTTACAGTTTCATAAAGTTGGCAGATTATATGACCAACTACATGTTATACCGACTAACAAAAAGGTCCAATATGATGATGGCCAACATGCTTCGTACTCATGTCGGGTTCACTCCCGCCCATGAAGAACTGTGTGGAACCGACGTGGAAACGGTGGTTGAAAAAGTGCCTCGTGTAACGGAAACTTGCAAGGTACTGAAATATCTATACTTCTATATGTACAGTAACTTTAAATGACGGTCATATCTTACTACATATTAACTCAAGAATAATGTTCTCAATCCATCATATTTTTAGCTGACAGCTTTCGATTTTTATAATTGTCTATTTATTGATTATAGTGATGAGCAAAATTGGTCTTGGTCTTGCAGTCTTGGTCTTGGTCTTGCAAAAAAGCAAGACCAAGACCAAGACTGAGTAAGCAACACAAGACCAATACTAAGACTGTCCCAGTCTTGGTCTTGGTCTTGCTTTGCTCATCAGTAATTGATTATTTTGAGTGACGTTTCTGAGTGCAGCAGTAATTTATTAATAATTGACTGTGCGTTTTGCAGTGGGCTTTGTTCCAAGTCGATGTATACATATTAGAATCTGGTGACATGATACTTAATCCCAGTGAGGCAGTAGTAACATCGCACTTGGAAAAAATAACAGCGTACTGGGAAGAGTACGTGCGCACGTTCCACAACTTTCTAAACGATGATACGTTGCAAATATTTGTGCAGCCCACAATAATGGGCAAACCCGTCGAATGGTCCGCGGGACAGGCACCGAACCTATATTTCTTGATGAACCAGGATTTAAAAATGATAGATGATATAGCGTACATTCCATATTCACTTAAATTCGGTTATGAAAGCGTGTGGACGTTCCTGAAACGTTTCCAAGCATTCAGGGATAACTTCCGTGAGTCTTGTGCAATGGATATTAACTTGATTAAAAGTGAGAGAGATGTATTCAAGTTCAGAAAGCTGTGTGAAAAGTTTGTGAAACAAATGGAATCTGTGGAAGACATAGTGAGCTACCAGCCGGTGGGCTTGTTGTTCCTGTGCCTGCTTCCCTTTCAAGAACGGTTTAGACCACAGCCGAGGAAACTATTCGATGTCGTGGCAAATGTTACACCTGAGTAAGTTAAGTTACTTCATATTGTGTGACCTGATTTAATTACTTGGGACAGATAAAATATACCTATATTGTAGTCTTTGAATATTTTAGTTTTGGATTGTTTTAATAAGTATAGTCGACCAAAGGTAAAAACGGCAAGTTCTATTTCTCTGTGTGATAGTTTCAACCTTAGTCCTCATCTAGTTTAAAAATAATATGATTGACATGTAATATGGACAAAGTGTTTGTACAAACCTACTTTCAGAAAATAAATCTTTTGTCATCATTTATTATTTAGTCAAGTCTTAATTTACTGAGATTTGTTGTCAAAACTGGAAAGCAATTAGTTACGAGGTCGACTATACATAATTGACAACATATTATCAAGCTATAAATTTCTAAAATGAGCAGCCGGCCGATTCTGTAAAAATCTCATCGTGAAATCATAAGTGAAGTGAGCACTTAATAGTGTCAATCCCTACCATTACGGAATGACAGAGCTCACTTCCCACTCACTTCACCTAAGTTCTCACGGTGAGATTTTTGCAGAATAGCACTGCAGATCTCACGTTGGCGCTTATCATATATTTTATTCTTCTCTGCGTTATCGTGATGCCGTGGACATCCACGATAATATCGTAACGTTAGAAATTATAAAAGCGCACAAAGTATGCAATGTTTTGTGACTACAATATTATGAAACAAATATTGTAAGCAATCAAATGAATTCATGTCGATGTAGGTATACATCTTTTTGAGAATGACTAGCAATAGCTTGAAATGTCGTCAAGCAAACAGGCGTTTGCTTTATTATTGTTTTATTAAATTATTTTCATCACGTGCAGTATCGGTCACGCCTGCATTGAAGAAATTGTATCGGGCATTGAAAACATCAACGAAGATATAATTAAGGAACCCACAACCGCTGCGGAACTGATAGCATTCAACTTTTTGATGGACGGACTTGAACCTCGAGTAGCATTCTTGGAAGAAAGGCTGGAATATCTACGAGAGCTGTACGATCTAATGGGAGAGTTTAACATACCGATTTCCCCCGATGATATGACTGACTTTTTAGGTACGTATTGATAAAGCGTAAATGATGTGAAGTCCACTTACATAGACATGATATATATATAGTGCTACAAGAATCTTTTGGTACGTGGCCAAAATCAGAACTAGCACTGCCATTTTGTTTTTGCGATGCAGTTTTATTAATTGTTACCAACAACGCCCCTTTGTCGATATCATGTAAGCGCCAAAATATCCACACGTCACACAACACGTCACGTAACACGTCATAAAACGGCAAGGATATTTTAAATGTCGTTGTGGTACTCAGATAGTTTAACCCTTAGTGAAATATAAATTTACTGGTAATTGTGTGTCATAAACCTCCTGTTCTGAGCATTCCAATTCCGAGGGAAGGGTTGCAATGGTATCGTCTATTTTTATTGCTTCAGTTTGGTCCACTTTTCAACCAAGGGGGGGTTGGTCCACTTTTCAACTGAGGGGCCTGTGGCTAAATAATAAGAGCCGCACAGGTCGATCTATCAGGTTAAGCTACGCTTGCCGCGGTTGGTCTGTGGATGGGTGACCATCTTTACATACCGAGACCCCTCCGTGCTTCGGAAAGCACGTTAAGCCGTTGGTCCCGGCTGTCATTTGTGGATCTTTGACAGTCGTTACGGGTATTCAGAAGCCCGAAAGTCTGACAACAAGTCTTACCAAGGGGTATCGTATTACCCAGTAACGGGGTTGTGGAGGTCAGATAGGCAGTCGCTCCATGTGAAATACTGTTATTCAGCTGAAGCCGACCCTAACATATTTTGGAAAAGGCAGATGATGACTTTTCAACCAAATACTTTTGTAAGTTTTATATGTTTAATCATGATTTTTATGACTACGTCAGGTTTGAGTGTGGCTTTGGGAACTCTTCGGACTAATGTGGACGCAAAGCTCGAGACTCGCAGCAAACTGGCGGGGTTGTTCGCAAGTCAAATCGGCAAGGATATAATGGAACTCATGCTCGACGTCAACAAACTAAGGGATGAAGTTGCGGTAATTATTTATTTGATAAAACTTTAAGCTTTACACTATCAATGCAAATTCGCTAGCTTTAATTGAATACACGTGTTTTAGCATTCTTAGAATCACTTAGATTTTCAAGATCCACACAAAAGATCTGATATAGCTATCATCCGATGACTTAGAGTCGTCTGTTAATAACGTAAGCCAATCATGCCAGTCCTCAGATAAAATTCAAACTTTAAGCACGCTTAAAGGATAAATAGAGGCGGACTTAATTGCATTATTATTTGCTTTTATTATTGCACATAGCACCAACATGTTTAGAAATGCCAAAGATAAAAAAAACCATAGCTTAGTACTCCAGATCTTCCTCTTCTTTTTACTCCGTTTGTCCCGGGAATGTTACTTACGGTTATTGCAAAATGCAGGGGTTGTATGTGATATGTCGTCATTTCATCAAGCCTGAGTTGATTCTATGCTTAACGTTTTGATTCTATGCTTAACGTTTCGGTCGGCCTACTTCGTCATCCCCTTGGACAGTTGGCTCGAGGTATCGAAATCCAGAAACCGATCATAAAGGCGTTTCGGCAAGATTCGGAATGGAACTAGACCTCTAAGTAGTGATCTTAAAATAGATTGGCCGGTGCCGTACCCGTTGCTACTTTTACCTGCAATCTATGATGTTTAACTTAAGTCTTTTCATGTTTTCCATAATTTAGGAACCCTGGTTGTACGATGAAACGTCTGACATAGAGAAAGTATTGGAGGCCTTGCAGGACTTGCAGGAGAAACTTAATGCCTGTTCCGCAAGAGAAAAACAAATACGAGAGTGGCAAAAGATATTTAAGGTAAATAAGTACATAGGTGGAAAGGAAAACGCTTCAATTTCTGAAAAACAAAACGTACTGATTGAATTCCCTTCCAGATACCACCGGAAAGGTTAGAACAATTAGACGAAGCGATAAATGACGTTAGACTCCGACAGTTACTTTGGAACTCTTCCAAAGAATGGATGGAGATGTACCAATCCTGGTAAGCATTATCTACACTAATATTATAAAGAGGAAAGATTTGATTGTTTGTTTGTATTGAATAGGCTCCGAAACTGGACTCTCCGAAACTGGACCGATTTGTAAAATTGTTTTACCATTAGAAGCCGACATTACCCTTGATGAACAGAGGCTACTTTTTACCGCGGGAAAATGCTTCATTCCTACGGGAAAACGGGTAATAGGATTTAAACGGCGGGAATTCCGAATTCTACGCAAACGAAGTTGCGGGCGGATGCTATCAAACATATCGTATTTTGTTTATAAACTACCTACAAATAAGTTTGTTCCTTTAGGTACGGTGCTCCATTTAATACATTAGACGCCGATGACATGCAGACAACAACTATTAATTTTGGCAAGATATTCAATCAACTTGACAAAGGTATTCCTCCGAACAAGATCGTGCCAAAATGTAAGGCAACTATTGATATTATCAAGGAAAAGGTCAGTAACATTTCATTAAGGATAATGTGGAAGTACCTATCATTAGATAACTAACATCTTTCAATTGCCTGACTGACACAAACAATGTATACGAGTATTCTACGAATGTAGAATTAAGAGATGTTACCTACCAGCGACGGTCTCAAAGAACAGTTTATAGCGTTAATTTTTTTTTATTTTAGCTACCTGTATTGTCATATCTCCGGAATCCAGCATTGAAACCTCGGCACTGGGTTAAGATTGAAGATATTCTGAAAACACGATTCACACCCGGTGCACAGCTGACGCTCAAAGTGTTCGAGGATCTGCACGCCTTCCAACATGCTGAGGAGCTGATGGAAGTGGCGGGACAAGCCAGCTCTGAGGCTGGGCTGGAAGCTTTGCTGAAGAAGGTAAATCCAAATGTTTTCAGGTCACTCAAGAAATGCAAAATTACTGACGACGCCGATTAAAAAACTATGAACCTTGATACTATTAGTTATTAGGCCGGTGAAGTTCAGAACAAAAGCGAGAGCCGGTGCAAAATTAATTGCATTGCGATATCTTATAATTGCAATAATTTAAAGTAAAAGTAGGGATAGATTGTGTAATCTAAAACTTCGTACTACTCCACTGCTTCTTCCGTATCTGCCTACGCATTTCAATTGTTTGTACTCATATCTGCTCCGTGGTTTGTACCTATGGAAGAATTTGTGGAGGTTAATTTGGGCAATTTTAAAATAGAAGATCTATAGGTACATTTTAAGACTCAGATAAATCTTAATGGTACTTACATTACGACTAGATGCTCACCCAATTGAGCAGTTGATCGAACAGCAGCATTGCAATGAGCCTTCTAGCTTATCAACAAAATTTGGCTTAGAACTTTTGAACGTTTTCTGAGTTTTATTGCTCAGGCTAGAAGTTAAACTGTGTGTGTAATCTAAGACTGAATGTTCGATCATTCTCACGATTTGCAGAGTTAGTGCAAAAAAGACTAAGTATAAAATTACTTTCATAGGTGGAAGAAATGTGGGCCTCTCTCGAGTTCCCTGTAATACTGCATAAAGATGCAAAAGATGTATATGTGCTGGGTGGACTAGAAGAAATCCAAACTTGTGTCGACGAGAGCAACATTTATATTAGCACAATACTCAGCTCCCGCAACTGTGGACCAATCAAGGGCAGGGTGGAGGAATGGGCGAGAAACTTGGACCTGTTCTCTAAAACTCTGGTAACGCTATTCTGATTTTTTAAAATATTTTCTTAAATGTACTACTTACTACCCATCACTTCTATGTAGTGTAGTATATTCAATATTATTTCACGTTCAGAGTATTTATACGAGTATACAACGTGTAACGTTAAATGCGCAAAACCTGAAAATAGTTTGATCAGAATAACGAGCAGAATTAATTGAACCAGTTTTTAATATAGGTCACATTTTTCAAAAAAATCTTCTTTAAAAACGTTGCCGTGTCTATTTATTATTGGTCAAGCAAGCCAATATCAGTGCGGCGCAGCGGCCCGGTGACGACTCCTCCCTCGATAAAGCGTCGTCGCAGACGCAAGAAACGATCAGAATGGCCAGTAAAACTAAAACAGCACATAAAACCTTTACAATTCTTTTAATGACTTATTTGCCCTCTGAAATAGGTCAATTGAATTAAAAATCAGTTGGGGTGTCTGAGGTTTTGCGCATTTAACGTTACACGTTGTAGATGCTTTGATTTATTTATGCATATAATTTTCATAACTTTATGCATTTTATCGTCAAGCTGTCTAAACCCTGTCTATTCCCGACCTGACCCAAAATGCTGCTTAGTCAGTCTACATCATTTACTTAGACAGGTTTGTGTTCCGGTGCAATACTTCAAGTTATGGACAACTAAACGTCAAAGAAATGCAACCTTTAAAGATGGTATTAGACCATGGAGTATAGAAAGAAGTTAGACCAAACGAGCGAATGTCATTTCCAACTATCAAATTATTTTGGTGTAAACAGAAACAGAGCATTCTTTCGATTTTCTGTCATGTTTGCGGAGATTCTATGGAATATTCAAAGAAGGCTCTAAGTCCAGTATTACAGTACGTCACTCAATACTCAAGCATTACTTAAAACTCGTTTCAACCAATGAAATGGCTTCAATCTAGTTTTAAATAATGCTTGAATATTGAATAACGTTCTGTAATACGGCCCAAAGAATGCTAAGAACGCTTGATGTAAACGGTGCGTGAGCGTGTGTACAGTTACCTAGGCGCTCTGTGCTCTTGTTCTAGCTCTAAACTCGGAAATGGAATTCGAGATCAAAAATGCAAACAAAAAAAAAACAGCGTATAAAAGTGTTGCCAATTTAAAATATTAATATCAATGGTGTAATTTGTCGAAAACTACTCTACCATCACCTAAAAAGAGACAACGCACTGCTCTTTCTGTGTCTGGAGACTAATACTGGTCTTTAGGTGATTGCGCCAAGAAGGCCGCCGAGATTTTGGGCATTTCTGGAGTGACTGTACATTATATCAAATAAATAAAAAATTAAATATATAAATAAACAGGAGCAAGGAGGGGCCCGTGGCTAAATAATAACAGCCGCACAGGTCGATCGATCCGGTTAAGCTACGCTTGCCGCGGTTGGTCTGTGGATGGGTGACCATATTTACATACCGAGACCCCTCCGTGCCTCGGAAAGCAAGTTAAGCCGTTGGTCCCAGCTGTCATTCGTAGATCTTTGACAGTCGTTACGGGTAGTCAAAAGCCCGCAAAACTGACAACCAGTCTTACCTAGGGGTATCGTATTACCCAGTAACTGGGTTGTGGAGGTCAGATAGGCAGTCGCTCCATGTAAAATACTGGTATTCAGCTGCATCCGGTTAGACTGGAAGCCGACCCCAACATAGTTGGGAAAAGGCTAGGCAGATGATGAAATAAACATGAGCAAGTTCTTCAAAAGAATAGAAATCTTTTATTTTCAGTAGTATACGACGAGACCTTAGCCTATAATATGTTAATTTTGAGTCGCAGCTTCAGCGTGCTTTCAAAAGCACGAAATATAATAAAATCAAATAATTATAATGACTAGGGAAATATTGACGACCGCCCTGAAACGTAATTTTGATAATTAGATTTCTTTGTTTATTTTTTTTATCTCGAATTCCATTTCCGAGATTAGCTCTATGTTCGTTTGGTCCCCCAAACGCACCTTTATAAACCGAAATGGTCTTATAAAGGTGGGTATATACATATATAAGACCATTTATTCAAAAAGCCTAAAAAGGGAAAATATTCGTATGAAAGCGCATGCTTCGTAGACCGTGCTACGAGCGAGCCTACGCAGTCATAGAGGGATACTACCTAGGTACAAAGTCTTGCTCAGATGAAACTTTATTATTTTTATAAAATACCATTCGAATGCTAAATTTGAAGCAGGTGGGAAAATGATTTGAACATTTTGTAGGTAATCTTGTGTGACGTAGCACGTTAAAATAAATAAAATAATAATTTAAATAGAAGTAAGATCATCTGCCTAGCCTTTTCCCAACTATGTTGGGGTCGGCTTCCAGTCTAACCGGATGCAGCTGAATACCAGTATTTTACATGGAGCGGCTGCCTATCTGACCTCCACAACCCAGTTACTGGGTAATACGATACTCCTTGGTAAGACTGGTTGTCAGACTTTCGGGCTTCTGACTACCCGTAACGACTGTCAAAGATCCACGAATGACAGCCGGGACCAACGGCTTAACGTGCTTTCCGAGGCACGGAGGGGTCTCGGTATGTAAAGATGGTCACCCACCCACAGACCAACCGCGGCAAGCGTAGCATAACCTGATCGATCGACCTGTGCTGCTGTTATTATTTAGCCACGGGCCCCTCAAATAGAAGTAAGAAATACAATGAAATCCTTAAATAATTTCTTTTTCTTGGAAATTTATTCACAAACACCACTCAATATACAAATAATTGTATATGAGTAGTACAATATAGGGCAAACGTAACGAAGCTTCTATTTTGGCACCGCCGCGCGACGGCTGAAAACTAAAAATGACAAATTGAGAAAATATTTCATATCCTGTGTTTAGCTTGTCGGTCTATCGTAAAATCGTAATGTGCGAGTCTAGTTTAACAATGGGTCTTGAAAAGACAGCTGTGGATCTATGGCGGGACGACCTTGTTGTACAATTTCTCCAGTTATTTTACCTACCCCTGACAGCAGCAATTTAATAGCAATAATTTTGTAATGACTATAAAGATCACTGTGATTTTGACACACTTGTCAGTGGCAGCAACCCAACACCAACCTTATTGCAACGAAAATAAAGATCACTGTAATTTTGACAGTGATGCGAAATCAGAGTTATAATATCTATGAAAAGAATTTCATTCTTGGTTACAGGAAGAATGGCATAATTGCCAACAAACGTGGATATATTTGGAGGTCATATTTAGCGCGCCTGACATTCAAAGGCAGTTGCCGAATGAAACAAGACTGTTCACCATTGTGGACAAATCTTGGAAGGATATCATGCGTAAACTAGCTAAGGTAACGTCTTTATTGTTCTTTTTTATAGGCTCTTATGATAAATGATTCAATGTAAATTGAACCTTAAGTTTTCGGGCTACGTACGTAAACACGAATCATTAAGGTCCGGCTAAACCAACGCGTCCAGTCTGTGTGCACGGTAGCGGCCGTGCCCACCACGATCAACAGGCGTGCAAAATTATTTTTTTTTTTTTTTTTTGGTCTCATACACTTGTGAGATGAACCTAAAATAAAGAAAAACTATAGAAAAAATTTGTATTATATGGTGCTACGAAACTGCTACGAGAGTGCTACGCGGGTGCTGCGACGCCGTAGACGTCATTTTTTTCGACTGTTGCAGAAACGTATAAACACAGACTGTCTAAAATTGTATACTTTATGGAATATTTCCACGCACATTTAATATTCTGGATGATGCTGGAAATTCGTTAAAAGTTTTTACAAAAAATAATGATTTCCGAGACCTGAATTTCTGTAATTCAGCTCTCGGGAATCATTCATATTTAACTCGTTAAAGCTACTTTACTTCTCACGACAAGATTATTGAAAATGTGTTGTTCACTATAACTTTAAACATTAAAAAGTTTATTAAATTTTCACGTATCGCTTTACGAGTAATACCAATGCGACTTTTTACGAGTAATTTAACATAGTAAGGACACTCAATAAATTGATAGTAGCTGTATAAACGTATACAATACAGGGTGTATTGTATAGCTCATAGGACAGACATTGAAGCTCATTGTTAATCTTCAAAGTTTCATTAATGGCCACGTGGCATTAATTTTAGTAGTTGCTTATCTGTTATGTGTTATGTGCTGACGTTACTGGTCTTCACAGACCCATACACAGCGTGTTTGTATACTTGCATTTGTAACAACTCACCTGTTTGCCTACATTCCATGCAAATAAACATTTTCAATTTTATTTACTACTCCGGGAGCAACACTAGGCCAGTGTTTATTATATTGTTATTAAAAACGCTTTTGCCTACTTAAGGTACCTTTGGCGATGCCAGCGGCGACTCAACCCAAGCTTTACGAAGAATTTGTGAGAAATAATGAGATGCTCGATCAAATAATGAAGTGTTTAGAGGCTTATCTAGAAATAAAACGGGTGGCATTCCCAAGATTCTTCTTTTTGTCCAATGATGAACTTTTGGAGATATTGGCCCAGGTAACACTTATCATATTTATTTGTTGGTGAATGTAGTGTATTGGTTTTGTTTGTTGGAGTTTCTAGCCAATAAAATCCTCCTTCTACAATCTATGGTAACCCAAAAAATGAATCAAAGTCCCTGCCCACTTGCCCTGTTTATTGGTTCATCACTGTTTTTGATCTTAGTATCTAATAAGAAATGACTACTGTGTATTCAGACACGGAACCCTCATGCGGTACAGCCACATTTGCGCAAATGCTTCGACGCCATTGCTAAGTTGGAATTTGGCGTGAAACTCCCTGAATCTGAGATGGAAATAACTGAAGAGGGTAATGTGGTGGAACGAGAGATGTCCTTCCTAACGAGGGATTTGCTACAAGCCAAACTGGCCAAGACAGCAAAGCCTGAGGATCTGACCACTGATATCGTTGCCATGCTGTCACCGGAAGGAGAAAGGGTTAATTTAGGAAAGGTAACGATTAATTTGATGTTTACCCATATCAGAAACAATACCCAATGTAAGACAGCTGTTTCAAATTAATGTAGGCTTGTATTGGTTTGCAACCTTTTCACTTGCATTCATACCGTTAGAATAGCGAATCTATGGCGCCACCTAAAAAGAAAAAAGAAGCCAATTATTTCGGTGTTTTTAACTCTTGTTTTGTATTTAGCTTAAAATAATCGCAAATGGTTATAAACTTGCACATCAGTATTTCAAACAGCTTTGTTTTAGTGATATTGAACTACTTCACACGTATTAATATACTTTTACAATCCTTCAAGTTTTTAAGCAGCGAAAAATGACTTTATATCTTAGGTTTCTTAACTGTTTTTAATATGACAGGGCCTTAAAGCACGTGGTAACGTAGAGGACTGGCTTGGAAAAGTAGAAGAGGGAATGTTTGCATCGGTTAAAAGATGCATGAAAATTGCGCTAAAGGATTTCTTAACCCGCCCACGAGTTGAATGGGTTCAGCTGCACCCTAATCAAGTAAATGATTATATTAATTACTTTGTTTTTTAAAGTTATCCTTACCTACAAAAATCTGATTTAAAAATGTTGTATCGTTAACAGATAATTCTGTCGGTATCCCAAATAATGTGGGCCAAAGGTGTGCACGAAATATTCGATCTGGGAATCCCTCTCCGAATTGACACTGGCCTGATGGAGTATGAGAAGAAGTGCATCGCTGATCTGAATGACTTGGCGGCACTTACACGAGCCGATATTGTTCCATTGTTCAGGAAGGTTCTTTGCGCCCTTATCACTATAGATGTACATGCAAGAGATACTATTACACAAATGGTGGAAAAACACGTTCAGCGATCGTGAGTACTCATTCATTTTATATCCACAAAGATACTTAATTCACACACCGATCGAAAAAACGTTTTCACGTCAACAGAAATAGTTGAATAATAAACCCCAAGGAAGCCTTTTAATGTTGTTTTATTCTCTACCAGTGATATTACAAAATTTACAACAGTAATCACGTGTACGATTTACTGAAAGAAAACTTTGAAACCTTATGTAGCTTGCCTTTCGACTTTCGTAGACTTGTATAACATTAACACTTTCACTGGATTCAATCACTTTAACGGACGAAAAAACGGAGGAGGTTCTCAAGTTGACGCATATTTGTATAACGCATAACTTTTTACAGAGTAGTCCGATTTTGATAATTCTTTTTTTATCTAGACAAGACTTCGAATGGTTGAAGATGATTCGTTACTATTGGGAAGAAGACGTTGACAACTGTGTAGCGAGAATGTCAAGTGCTATGTACGTTTATGGTCATGAATATTTGGGTGCTGCAGGTATGTGGTAACTTACTTTTTCAATGAAAACAATAATTTTAGCCAGAAACATTTTTCTCAATATACAATATACTGAAATGTTGTACAACTTTTCCCAATGAATGGCTTTAATGTAGAAAGAAACCCATTGAAAAATATATATTATAGGTGTACTCGTAATAACGCCACTGACGGATCGCTGTTACTTGTGCCTGATGGGTGCCTTACAGCTGGATTTGGGAGGAGCACCGGCCGGCCCAGCAGGCACTGGCAAAACTGAGACTACCAAAGACATGGCCAAGTCTTTGGCGATACAGTGCGTCGTGTTCAACTGCTCTGAAGGTATGTATGGAAAAAGTAAAAACCGACTTCATAAAGAATGGATTTATGCTAAGTGTGATTTTAAAATAATATACGATGTAAAACCAAACCAAAAGCCTAATTCTCCTATTTTATAACATTCTAAATCTAGTGTCAGTCTCACCTAGGCGACAAAAAAATGTCAAAAAGTTATCAAAAATGTAGGGCAATTAGAGGTAGTTTTGACAGATGGAGACTGAAATCAGACTGTGAACGTTCTTAAAATTACGAGAATTTCCCTATTTCGCTTTGATTTGGTTTGATTTAAGTAAAAAAATTAACATCAAATTCGGTTAAGAATTTATGAATAAGAATATACAGCATGCTTTTTTTACCGGCTCCAAATTCTTACAGGGTTTTCCACCCATGAATATGAATAACTTTCACTACGGAACCAACTCTGAGATCACGAAAAAAATCAGCTGCTTCATACATTTTGGTCAAGTAGGTATTGAACTTTTGTATTAAACAGCTGATTTTGTTTTCGTGATCTCAGAGTTGGTCCCATAGTGAACGTTGTTCAGATTCATGAGTAGAACACCCTGTAAAAATTTTAAGCCTGAAAAAAAAAACATCCAGTATTATTTGCTTTAAAACATGGTACATTTAAGTCTTATTAATATACCATAGTTATGATCTTACATGTTTCGTCGTGGACTGGCATACAAATATTTAGACAAATATGTTAAATGTAAAAAAAGTAATACAATACATTAATTTATTATAATTATAGCATTTCTAATAACATTCTGTATAAGGGTTTCGTATCTATTTGAACACTTAACAATAATAGATACATAAAGTAATATAATTAAATCTCAGTATCATATTGTTTATTTATCTGTTACATTTTTATTAAAAAAAAATGCACTATAAGTACATAAAATAATTAGCAATAAGCCATTTGTGTAGTTTGGATTTAAAGTACCTATTTGAGAGGGAGTTTCATTGTATGTTTTGAAATATTCTTGAATTGTTTTTGTTGGTGTGATAAAGCTATTTTTATGACATAGTGTGCTTTGATGTGAAGGAATTCTCAGCCGTTGGTGTCGTCGGGCATATTTTGAATGTAACTCGCGTGTTATAACACTAATATGCCAAAACTAATTATATTTCTATCGAATTTAGAAATTCCACCCATGTTAATCAGGTTTTGTTTATTTAAGTATAATTAACCTACTTAACAAGACGATATAAAATATAATAAGGGTAGATTCTGTCATTACTAGTTATTCATGTTACCAGGATTGGACTACAAGATGATGGGACGCTTCTTCTCGGGACTCGCAACGTCTGGAGCGTGGTGTTGTTTCGACGAGTTCAATCGAATCGACATTGAGGTGTTGTCCGTAATCGCACAACAACTCATCACCATTAGGAATGCGAAGGTCGCAAGGCTGAGCAGGTAAGTATTCTTACATTATTTAGTGAAAGTATAAATAAATAAATAAATAAGTTTTTAATATACGAGTAAATGGGGAAGTATTTAATCGAACCTCAAATTTTTATTAAATATGATTGAAACCTGTTATATGTATAAAGATTGAGCCTCTTTTTGCAATTGGGGGGTCCAAAAATAGCCAAGTAACCGCAACTAAATTGGTTGAAGTGCTCACGTACCAATTTTTTTTTTTTTTTTGTTTCGTGGTGGAAAATCCTCATTCTTTTTTTTTTTAATTAATGAATCTGAATCGAAATCTAAGCTAGGGTAGTGCTCACGTACCTACCCTAGCTTAGATTTCGATTTAGATTCATTAATTTAAAAAAAAAACCGATCATTAGAAAGTCAATAAGTTTTTAGAGTATCAGTTAAATATTTCTCATATAAACACCAGCGTACTGGCATTATGCATTATTCTCCTATAATATTCCCACTGCTGGGACACAGATCTCCTCTCCGTAATAGTTTCCCTTCTGCTGATGTTTCCCTTCACCGTTTTGAGAGCAGTGATCATGAAATTAAATACGCAATGTAGTATCTGCCTGGATTAGAACTCGGAACCGACAAGTCATAAGTCGGGGCCAATACCACTGGGCCACCGCTGATCACGGGCCACCGCTGCTCAGCTTACTTAGATGTTTGCATAATACAAGGTGGTTTCCCGATGATCTTGCAGAGCATTGCACAGAAATATCGAGTTATGATTTAAAAAGAGTTTCATTATGATGATTTTTAGACTTTTGAAGTGAAAACTTCTTTAGCATCGTTGTGATTTGAAGTTCAATGAAACGAAAAAGCGACAGTAAAAAGAGATAAACATATACATCTATAGGATTTAACGTGCGAGAGAATGAGATAGAAGGCATTATACAGTGTTTCTAATTTTTGTGATCTTCTCTTTGTGCGCTGTCCGTACCCTCTCCCATCTTTAAACGTACGTACGGGAACATTCGTAGGTCTTCGTAGATTGTCGGTACTGCTCTGGGCGCCTTCAAGCAGAAACCTAATACGCTGACAGTGGTGGTACGTGCTACGCACGGCGCTTGGTTTTTAGTACGTGTGTGCGCGCCTACGTATTACGAAGCCTGGATAAAAGCATCATAACATACCACGGCTGTATTGTTTGCCTACACGTGTATCGTTTACATAAATATTTCTCAACTGAAGGTTCCACTTCTATCGCGTGTGAACTGCACACGTTTTTTTTTTTCGTTTTAGGTACAGAGCCTATTTTCCATTTCGTTTTAAAAGTTCAGCAGCCCAGCATTTGGAATGAAATTACGCAACTAACATAAATATGTGCTTATTTTCTCATTGATACTAAATTCTCCATTTCATCAGGTTCATGTTTGAAGGACGCGAGATCAAATTGGTGCGCAGTTGTGCTGCTTTTATTACCATGAATCCTGGTTACGCTGGCAGAACTGAACTGCCTGATAACCTGAAGGCTTTATTCCGTCCTATATCAATGATGGTACCGGATTATGGTAAGAGGCGAACAGGCCAGTGAATCTTCCTGTTATTCTGGTAGGTGTTTACCTACCAGAAAAACAGGAAGTTTCTATTGGCCTGTAGGCCTGTTGGCGTCGTACTCGTTTGATTAATCTTACATTATAAATGTCTTTTTAAAGCGTTGATTGCTGAAGTGATCCTGTACTCCGAAGGGTTCGAGTCGTCAAAAGGTTTAGCTAAAAAGATGGTCCAAATGTACAAGTTGTCTAGCGAACAGCTTTCGAAACAGGATCATTACGATTTCGGCATGAGAGCTGTAAAGAGTGTACTGGTAATATAATTCTTAAAACTTTCTAATGCTTTTTGCCCTTTTGCCTTCGGAAGAAACATAGGCTTTCGGACAGATAGCTTACTTTCAGTTTCGTTCACAGTGCTTGCGATGTTTAACATAAATACCCACTAGAACTAACACTTTACTTGCTTACCACCAAATTTTATAGTGTACAAATGATTTCTGTAATTCTTGCATTTGCTTACTTTATTGTTATATGTAGGTAAATACCTCTCAGGGACGGGCCATTAAAGGTGTTTCTTGTTTGTGGCACACATGTGTAGCAACTCAAGATGTTATTAATTTAATAAATGTATTTAGGTGATGGCTGGTGCCCTAAAGCGGGCGAGTCCTGACCAGCACGAGGAGATGACTCTGTTGTGTGCTCTCAATGACAGCAACCTGCCAAAGTTCCTGGCTGCTGACGCGGTACTCTTCGCTGGCATATTGTCGGATCTATTCCCTGGCGTTGAACTCCCTGAGAGGGACTACGGTGTTATGGATGAGGTCATCAGTACGTACCTACTAAATTGTCATTGAGATTTACTAAAAAAAATTGCCAAGTTGCGTTAACCCTTAAATGCATAGTGTTGTATATTTCCAACAACCAATCCAATGCCATATTTTCGTTTCCACAGAGCACGGGGATTCCCCAATTGTTAGAAATATTCAACTCATTTTGTTCACAGTAGATTCGTTCTGATTACATAAATATATAAATTTCCACCAGGCCATTTAAAAAATAAAAAGTATTTTTATGAATATATTTTTTTAAATATTTTTTCTAATGTTACGTCCAAATAAATTGAATTTGCTTAAAAAGATAAAATCATGCATTTAAGGGTTAAAATATAATTTTTGTTCCGTATTGAGTTTTTTAATTTTGGCGTTACACACTCAGAGAATGTAGGTGAAAAGGCTGTCTGAACGTCATTGTTACCCCGCGTTTACACCCGTAAGTATGAAACTCGTGATAGTCAAATAAGTCTTGTAAAAGACTTGTTAAAAACATAGCATTTAGCCTATACTGTTCCCACTGCTGGGACTCATGCCTCCTCTCTGTAAGAGGGAGTGGGCCGTAATCCACCACGCGGGCCCAGTGCGGGTTGGTAGATGTCACATATCTTCGAATTTTTAGTTCTACAAATGTTCTTCACGATGTTTTCCTTCAAGGTTTTGAGAGCAGTGGTGATGAAATGATTTACACAAAGTAAAGCGTCTGTCACGGTCCGAACCCACGACCTGCAACTCGTAAGTCGTGACCATTTCCACTAGGCCAACACTGCTCTAAAAAACATTTATTTATTTATTTATTTATTTATACTCACACTGGAACGCCATTCAGCAATTACACCAACGGAGCATAAAATCACTTCAAGTGCTGGTTTCCATACATTCTGTGCGCGGTGGACATCGAACGGGCGGCGATGGATAACGCATGTCAGTGTTCAGTTATAATATTTTGTTAGATATTGTGTTCACTCTGTTGTTACAACTTGTCTATGGGTGTAAACGCGGGGTAAATATCACAAATAAGTAGTAGTTATACCGTACATACCATTTTACAGGACAAATGATTCTTGAGAGGAAACTTCAAATCGAGGAATGTCAGATACATAAAGTGATCCAGCTACATGAGACCATGATTGTACGATGGGGTGTCATGTTAGTTGGGCCGACTGGTGGAGGCAAGACTGTAGTTTTAAATGTAAGAGACGATTATTTATTAATTCCTTGTCGGCCTAGAGATTTGCAGATTAAAAAGTGAGGTAATCCTTATAATTTAAAGGTGCTAGGCGATACTTATACAAGGCTTTTTGAAATGGAAATACCGGGTTCACATAACCAGCCAGTGCAGAAGTACATAATGAACCCGAAGAGTCTTAATATCGGAGAATTGTATGGTGAAGTTGATCTGGCAACGCTTGAATGGCACGATGGAATTTTACCTCTCTGTTTACGTACTGCTGTGCAAGTAAGTGTAATCCCAACAAAAATGTAGGTGAACATGAAGCTGTGTCCAGATATGTTCTTTTGTCCGTACCGTACCTCCGTTTCGTGTCAGCGTCGCGATCCAAGAACGCTAGTTCGGACGCCGCGGCGTACGGTACGGTGCTACGGCGGCGGCGTCTTGATACGGTCAAGACACCGTACCACCGAACGGGCGTCCAAACTATCGTTCTTGGATCGCGACGCTGATACGAAACGGAGGCACGGTACAGACAAAGAAACACATCTGGCAGGCCTGTTGGTCTAGTGGTCAGTGGCCCTGACTACTATACGCAAGGTCGTGGGTTTGATTCCCACCCAGGACAAAATGTTTGTGTTGTGAGCACTATCATTTGTTCTTTGTTTGGGTGTAATTTATCTATAATATGTATGTATTTAGAATTATATACGTATGTTTATCAGTTGTCTAGTATTCATAGCACAAGCTCTGCTTAGTTTGGGACTAGATGGCGTTGTGTGAAAGTTGTGGAATATTATTATTATTATTATATCTGGACACAGCTTAAATGTGACAATAGGCCCAAGTTTGGTACAAAGGACGTCGATCGGCCTCGCCGAGAAATGGGTGATAGTAATTACTATCAATATCGGCTCCAAGTTCTATGGAGGCCAAAGAAAGTTCCTTGCTACTGAATATGCAACTTGGCAAGTTTTCAAAGAAAATAATTTGTTTGTAGCTGTTTACGCTAGATTTGAAAACTTACCAAGTCAAGTAGCTATATTCTGTAAGTAGATACTTACAGAATAGTACTTACTATAAAAAATACATCTCGCGTTACGCTAACAATGCAATGAATATTATCGAATATTCGTACAAATCCAGCCCTGCATAGGTATTCACAACCATCCGACAGGCTATCGTATCGGAAATGACACATTTCGATAACCTGCTGACAGCAAACAACTGTCGGGAGAATAGCGGTCGTCTATTCGATTAAGGGCTGATTTTTCTATCGACAGATATTTTTTTATTTCTGGAATAAACTTGACGTCTGACAGTTTTTGTATGGAACGAACTGTCAAAAATTCAAAATTTTTCTTCGGATACAATTATCTGGCGTTGGATAAATTAGCCCTTAAACTACAGCCAGGTTACATGACACCAGTCAGCGAAACACGACGCCGACACTTCGTGTGCAGTAGTTATTAGTTTGTTATGTTGTATGTATTTAAAATTGTTTAAATTTTATTGCATAAAATCTGTGTAAAACTGGAATTGGGAGGACACTGATTCCTGTAACACAGGTTACAACCTAGCACAGGAGTCAGGGTTTCCATATATTAATGTAACATACTTTTATGTCAATAAAATATTATTATTATATTATTATTATTATTTATAGTATTTTTAAGTTTATTCGTGATACTTTTTTTATGTATTAGTTTATAATTCAAAATTTGAAATTCAAAATTATTTATTTTGGGACAACTAGATCCACCGGTTAGTATACAAAAACTTAGAAACTATTGTTAGTACCTACTTAAATACAATAACAAAGGACAAATCACAAAAACCATAAATGCCCCTGTGCTGAGACACCCCGCCCCGTCCAGATAACCAACAGGGAGATACCTCCCTAAAATATCACCAGACGAACTAAATGCCTCAACACAGGCACACGCACATCTTCAGCTATGGTTTTCAGGATGCTGTTGTGACTCCCCCGCACCCTCCTCATAAGTGACACGACTTTTTTCCTAATGACGGCATGAAAACCGTCAGTATGAGCCTGCGCGAACATCTCGGAGGCACTGCAGAAACGAGGAAGTCCCAACATCATCCTGAAAATGTTATTGTATTGGAATGTTATTGTTATTGTATTATAAGTATTCTAATATTTTTTAGTAGTATGTATTGTTTTTTCTATGGGCCCTAGTTGCCTGAAATAAAGGAATAAATAAATTAAATAAAATTACAAGATGTTCGGGTATTGGACTTGTGAACAGCGTGTAGAAGACTCCTGCGATAACATTGATTGGCGTTCGGTACGGTACGGAAACGTATCGAGTAGTTATGAATTCTCGTGTTTGCAATCAATTGAATACATTATGTAACAATTTAGTGTGAGAGACCAGACCACCAGTGGTTGATCTGCGACGGCCCCGTGGACGCCGTGTGGATTGAGAACATGAACACCGTACTAGATGACAACAAAATGTTATGTTTGTCCAACTCTGAGAGAATCAAGCTAACACCTTACGTGCATATGCTGTTTGAGGTACGTTTCACATTATTGTACGATATTGTCGGTTACGATGATTAATGATTCCTATCTATTTCAGTGTTGGACGCATTGTCCAGACATGCACTTAGACAGTAATTTTATTTATTTATTAAAATTTTACGCACGGTTAAAAAAATACTGTAAAAAGTCGGACTTTAATGCCTGAGGAATTTTCAAATAGACTTTAAAATTTTTCTTGGATCAGCGGCTCTGACGTCATACTCAATGTTGTCGATAGAAATGTCATATTAAAATAATTGGCTGAAAATTAAATATAATACAATGTTTAGCTACCATATTTTATTTAAGTATTTTTACAGTTTTATGTTCATTTACAAAATTGTTATGCGTAAAAAGGCATGAATGGTATTTGCTGAGATTGAAACAAAATCATACTAGATCTCTATTTCTCTATATAGCAGGAATGCTAGTTCAATACCTACAATACAGGGTATTTTGAATCATAAAGCCGTGCAATAAGAGCAAGTTTTTGAGGAAGTGTGTTGAGGAATGGTTTATTTGGTACTTTCACTAACCTTTGGTTGCTAGTTTTATTCTGTTTGTTAGATAGCAACACAGCAAGGCAAGGTTAACAAAATAATGACATTTCATTTGGCATTGGCTACTAGACATTCGATCACCTTCAGTTAAATAGAATAATGAAAGGGCTACATTATTTTTGTAAATTCAACATATAACTTAAAAACATTTTCATTGGCGTGCTTGCATAAAGATACAGATTTACAGGTCCGGATTTGTCGGTATAGGTCGGTACTGATAGGTGCAGATCAACCCAAGAATGCACGGTATGAAAAAGTGTTGTTGGTACCGACAACTTTCACCTAGCTGTGTCATATGTGCTAGCGCAAACAGAAACTACAGGACAATTTTACCCGCACCGATCGGTGCCCGTCCATTCCAGACTTGTTCGTACTGGGAACTTTATGCAAGGACCCAGAACCTACTAGGAAATGCCATTATAGGTGGCGGATTTAGCTCAAGCTTCACCAGCCACGGTGTCCCGTTGCGGCATGGTGTACGTTGACCCAAACGAGATGGGTTACATGCCGATGGTACGCTCCTGGATAGATGAGGCGACGGAGAGAAATCTCTTCACTTTGGAAAATGCCGAATTCGTACACGAACTGTTCAAACTTTTGCAAGTTGGATTCAATCACGTAAATAGCAAATGTCGCTTTGGGATCAGTCAGGTAAATATTTTTGAAGACCTTCTTCTGTACTTAATTAGACTTTGATACTGTGATGCAGGTTTCATTCATACACATATCTTACAATGGCACGTCTTTTTTTTTACAGGCATATATATACAACGTGTAACGTTAAATGCGCAAAACCTCAGACACCCCAACTGATTTTTAATTCAATTAACCTATTTCACAGAGAAAATAAGTCATTAAAAAAATTGTAAAGGTTTTATGTGCTGTTTTAGTTTTACTGGCCATTCTGATCGTTTCTTGCGTCTGCGACGACGCTTTATCGAGGGAGGAGTCGTCACCGGGCCGCTGCGCCGCGCTGACATTGGCTTGCTTGACCTATTAATAAATAGACACGGGGCAACGTTTTCAATGAAGATTTTTTGAAAAATGTGACCTATTTTAAAAAGTGGTTCAATTAATTCTGCTCGCTATTCTGATCAAACTATTTTCAGGTTTTGCGCATTTAACACGTTGTATATATTATGATAAAATATTAATAAAAGTACTGCAACTACAATGCAATTTACAATAACTTCAGTATCTGTTTTTAACCTAATGATCCCCAAGAATTGCAAACCAGAAAATGTAGGCACTTTGTTGTTCTATGTTACTGTGTGGTTGTAGGTAGACATAAGCAAAGTGTCTGCGGTCTGCTACCTCCTGGGAGCGCTGCTCTCGGAGCCAGGAGATCGGTTTCCGGACAAGGCATCCATCAAAGTGTACATCGCTCATTGCTTCATATTCTGCTACGTTTGGTGCATCGGCGGCAACATTCTCGAAGAAGGACGGAAACTCTTTGAAGAAGTTATCAAGAGACAGTTTGAGGAATTTGAAGAAGCAGAATAGTTAGTGGTTATGCCTTGACTTTTTTCGATGTTTTTTGGTATATATGCTATATTTAACCCTTTTGTCTATTACTAGTATGCCGCAGGGCTTCAATTTCTTCGATATGTACATGGATACGAAACAGCGCAGACTAAAAATGTGGGCAGATATAATTCCTGAGTTCTTATACGACTCCACAAAGCCGTTCTTTGAGACCCTCGTACCAACTATAGACACAGTTCGGTATGGATATTTGTTTGAAAAACTGCTGGGCTGTGGCAAACCCGTCATGTTTACAGGAAACACAGGTACGTTTTTCATATCAACTACTACGGTAAGAGAAAAACAAAAAAGTCGTGCAATGGTAGAATGTACCTACCTGACTTGAATAAAACGAAGGACTCTTTCCCCGCCGGTTAGCGCTAACATTAACGTTAACGCTAACGTTAACATTAACGCCGGTACTGTTAGAACATACCTCATCATCTTCATTCTCCTATCCTTATCCCAATTTATTTGGGGTCGGCGCAATATGTCTTTTTCTTCCATATTTCTCTATTAGTCGTCATCTCGGTGAGGGGCCCGTGGCTAAATAATAACAGCCGCACAGATCGATCGATCAGGTTAAGCTACGCTTGCCGCGGTTGGCCTGTGGGTGGGTGACCATATTTACATAGCGAGACCCCTCCGTGCCTCGGAAAGCACGTTAAGCCGTTGGTCCCGGCTGTCATTCGTGGATCTTTGACAGTCGTTACGGGTCGTCAGTAGCCCGAAAGTCTGACAACCAGTCTTACCAAGGGGTATATAATTGGGTTGTGGAGGTCAGAAAGGCAGTCGCTCCATGTAAAATACTGGTATTCAGCTGCAGTCAGTTAGACGGGAAGCCAACATAGTTGGGAAAAGGCTAGGCAGATGAGTCGTGATCTCGGTAGTCACGCCTTTTCAAACCGTATCATCATTGCATTCACACCGTCCATCCATCTTTTTCTTGGTCTTCCCCTACTCTTAGAGCCCTAAACTGCTAGAACATACCTAATGCATTTTATTGAATACATTTTCGATTTGTAAGTATTATTAGTATTAACTTTTAATTACGTAAATATTATCTTCAATGTTTGTTATTAACATTAATCAAGATGAATAAACTAAACCTATTGCATTTTTGCGACCGTTTGCAAATAATATTAATCCTATTAATACCTATCTTTCAGGTGTCGGTAAAACGGTAATTGCGATAGGAATGCTGAACAAAATGGCTCTGGGTGGTTACTACATACCGTTCATATTGAACTTTTCGGCCCAAACTAGCAGTGGCCGAACACAGGTACCTACTTATACTGTTTTCTTAATAATACTAACGGTCTGTTGTTTGCCCTTCTCTGGATCGAAGGGTTCTTTTCATTCGAAGAAGAAAAATGAGTACTGATCACCAAGCTTGCTAACTGTCGTTGCGTGTTGGCTATTAGAGACCCCTATTAAAATGCAGAAGATGCCCGACTTACGTAGTTGTAAGTCGTGGGTTCGAACTCCGGCGGGCAATTTACTTGGTGTAGTTCCTCATCACCACCCTCAAAACTCGAGTCTGAGAAACGATAGTATCTATAACCTCAGTTACAATCAGTAGTATTCTAGCAAAGCAATGGGTATTGCTAGAATACTACTTAAATTGAAATAAAGCTCGATCGTATCGGGTTTAATATATTATAGATAATTCTTCTCGCTTCCTAGGCGGTGATAGAGTTACGTTTAGACAAGAGACCACGCAAGGCCATCGGAGCTCCATTAGGAAAGAAAGTGGTTATATTCATTGATGACGTGAATATGCCTCGCCTGGACATATATGGCGCACAACCGACTATTGAATTGCTGAGGTAAGATTTATCTTCATTTGTATCAGTAACAACTGTTAGCAAAAACCACATTGATCCTTTTGTTGTGTGTACTTAAAGCGTAGAATAGTTACTGTTTGAACCAAAGATTCTTATTGAATCATTCCATTCAATAAGGTGGATCATACACTACAGCGCGCTACGCGACGAGGCGCAGATGACGCGCACCTGCGCTTGACTTTTTACATACAAATTCAATAAAAACGCAATACAGCGCGCGTATTTGGCTCCGTTTCCCGCGCCCCGTAGCGTGGCGTGTTGTAGTGTGTGATCCGCCTTACAAATCTGGTAGAGAAAGCCAGTTGAGATTTTACTTTTTTCCTCTCTTGAAGAATCTATGCATTTTATTATTTTTTAACTTTACTTACACCATACTTTTTCGGTTCGACAAACAGGCAATTCCTAGATTTCGGCGGTCTCTACGACCGCGACAAACTGTACTGGAAGGATATCCTCGACGTGGTGCTAGCGTGCTCATGCGCCCCGCCCGGCGGTGGTCGTAACCCATTGACCGGACGATTCGTCAGACATTTTGCGATGTTCTACATTTCTGCACCTAATTCCGAGGCTATGAAAACTATATTTAAGGTTAGTCACTAACATAAGAAGAAAAGAACACTCCGCAACTTGCTTTTATATAAATTAATACTTTATAGTCATTATTATGCCATTATAGTCACTATGTCTTTTGGCGCAAAGCCATTCACTTTGAAGACAGTTAGCGCTGACTGAGAGCAGTGCATCAAAAAATGTTCTACTCAGCGCTCCTCCGTCTTCGTCTTGCCTAATTCCATATACAAACTTCAATATTCCCCTTCACTATTTTTTACCATCAATCAGGCAATCCTAAGAGGTCACATGGAGGACTTCGTGACTGAAGTCTCAATCCTCGGGGGTCCCATAGTGGATGCAGCCGTAGAAGTCTATCTGAAGATTTGCGCCGAGTTGCTGCCGACGCCAGCCAAGTCGCACTATGTGTTCAATCTAAGAGACTTGTCCAAGTGTATGCAAGGAGTCTTGCAAGCCGATGCCGCGTACATGAGGGCTCCACAAGGAATGCTCAGGTATTTAAGTCTAATCAGGTTCTTAAAAAAAAAGTGCCCGATTGTATTCATTGTTTCTTGCATACTGTGCCCAAGATTTTGAAAGGCAATCATGATTGCGGTCCCGTGTTATTTGCTTTTAAAGCTTGAGCCTTGTGAAGTGTTTACGCAATTTCAGATTATTTTATCATGAGTGCCTTCGTGTGTTCCACGATCGGTTGATCAACGTCCAAGATAAGAGTTACTTCTACCACCTGATGAGCTCGGTCTGTGAGAGGAACTTCCAACAACCAATACTAGAGATTCCTGAGGACCCTATCATTCTACAACCACCTCTTCTGATGTTTGGTGATTTCATAAACTCCGCTATTCCGAAAGAAAACAGAAACTATGCTGAGATACCAGATTTAGCCAAGCTTATGGTGGTCGTGAAGGCAAGTGATAGATTATTTTTTGCACGTTCTTATTTGTATTAGATACGTCACAGGTATATTTTGGGAGAACATATTTTAATGGAGATGGTAATGGTATGCTGATGATCTTCTATAAAACAACATCATCATCTGCCTAGCCTTTTCCCAAATATTACCCCCCTACCCCCCTAGAGCCTATCTTCTATAAAACAACGATTTTCATAAAATCTTTTTTTCTGGAAGTGGGACCGTTCATCAATTTTATTCTTTATCAGAACATCAGAATCATAATAAAAGTCAGTAAAATAAAGAGCAACTTTTGTTCTGTAGATGCTTTAAGGAAGACTGGTTTCATCATGCAATATTTAGGGCTTTATTATTGTGGGTAGGATTTAAAGCCTTGATCTTTTGATTCAGAATTTAAATGTGAACTTCAAATGACACAGGAATACTTAGAGGAGTACAATTCGACGGCACGCGCGGAGATGCATCTGGTGCTGTTCCAAGATGCTATAGAGCACATAGTGCGGACAGCCAGGGTGCTGCGAGCAGAGCGCGGCCACAGCCTCATGGTGGGCCCGGGAGGCTCCGGGCGCAGGAGCGTCGCCACCCTCGCCGGACACATCAACGAGTGCAAGTAAAGTCACGTCTAAAGTATGTTTTTCATCTTAAGGGCTATTTTTGTCTGCTCATTGCACGATAGAATCTGCTTTACCCACTCAGAAATATATATTGCGTCGCAATGTCAATACTGCAGAGCAGACTGACATTCAGCCATCATCTTTACTAAAAATGTGACACTGACAGACTATAAAAATAAAATAAAAAAAAAAACCGGTCAAATGCGAGTCGGACTCGCGCACCGAGGGTTCTGTACAAATTTGTAAGTATCTAATTACCACGGCTTTCGGATATGTTCCTTTACTTGTGCTACATGACATTACTTCTTGCCAAATTTCATGATTCTAGGTCAACGGGAAGTACCCTATAGGTTTTGATTCGTTTGCGTGTGACAAAATATGCGGCATAAACGAACATAAACGCCCGTATCTTTTGATTGCGTTGACTTAGAAGTTCGATGTTTTCACTGCTTCAAGGGATTGCAGCCTTGAGTATTTGATATTAATTTCAAGTTCGTAACTCCACGCCTGAGAAAAAGGGTTTTGACAGATGGACTGACAGTCGGACAACGAAGTGATCTTATAAGGGTTCTCTTTTTCTCTTTGAGGTATGGTACCCTAAAAATAAAAAAATGTTGTTCATAAAATGACCAGGATATCAACTCGTCATTGGTCAAAGGTGTACATACTATTTAGATGTTTTATTTTTTATCAAGTAATTAATTAAATATAGTTTTCTCTGCAGTAGTCTGCTCTGTGCCGTAGCTTCAAAGGTATTAATTATGTATCCTGACATGATAAAGGAAAGAATATGAAACGAACTGACGAACATATAAAAGACTGAACTGAACGTACTTCCGCCGTTTTTCGATGCGTCATTCACCCTATTTGTAGCCATATTATCTTCTCTCACACAATCTGTCCCTTATTTCCTTGGGTTTTCTAACTATTCCTATTACTTGAATTGAGACAAGCTCATTAAAATCAAAATCAAAAGTCATATGCTCAAACTAAATTTATTCACCACTTCTAGTGTTTTAGCTGGGAAAAAGAAGTAGCGCAAAAAACTCACAGCTGTCTATTAAATTAGAATAACCTAATTCTATGCAATAGTATGCAAAGCAATTAACATTACCAAACACAAAACATTAATTTAAATGATTTGCCATGTCAGCTAGCACACGCCATAACCAACAAAAACATTTAAAACTACTCAAGCAGAAATAAAAACGTAAACAGAACTTAATAACTATACTGGGTGTCCGAAAAGTCATGGATTACCTTTTACCTGCTGATGGGCCACATTGAGATCTACCAATAAAAAAAAATGCCAATTTTTTTTTTCACCAGGGCCGATCAAAAAACAGGTAAAATTTTTTTTTTTCATGAAAATTTTAAGTTTGAACCCAAATTTTAGGTATTTAAAAGATGATATCTGTAACTGTCTTGTATTCAATCGATAGTAGGATGATATAAGATGAAAATAAAAAACCTATAACTACTCGAAAAAGTTTTCATTCGTAGAAATGGCATGGAAAAAACTGATCAAAGGTAGAGATTTTCATAATTAATTTTCAAAAAACTCGGAAACCATAAGACTTTTACCATTCCCATTTTTTTATATTGGTAGATCCCAATGAGGCCCATCAGCAGGTAAAAGGTAATCCATGACTTTCCGGACACCCAGTATAAAAGCCTTGCATAAATGCCGCTTATGATGTGGTCCTACGGCCCGCTTCCTCACAAAAAAACGACAGGGACTGCTCACGCAGCCATGCGCTCCGTATCACTGGACAGTTTGGAATAGCGGCCAGCAGACCGCACCAGGCATGCCGTGGGAATGCTCGACATTGGCCGCGGGAACGCACGTTAAGTATAAAGTAAACGTTGTCGCAAATAAATATATGGTTACGATTTCAAATTGCTGCTATCTCGCTATGAGACTGTGACTGCGAAAACTTGAAGTATTCGGTCGAGTGAGTTTGGCCACGGTCGACTCACATCAATTCACATGGCAATTTTAAAACGTTTAAAATCTAGTAGCAGTCTCAGCAGGGTCTAGCCGTACTTTCATAGCGAAACTGCCTAAGTCTGCAGACTAAGATATATAGCTAATATCTCCTGTATCAAATACTATTAGTACCCTCTACAATATAACATAGGGTACGATATAGGTTCCTATCAGGGACAGTTTCACTATGAAAGTACGGCTAAAGCCTTTTATTTCTGACAAATTGAGACTGAAATCAGACTGTGAAAGGTCTTAAAATTACGAGCATTGCCCTTCAGGTCTGAGCACCGTGAGCCCGTCAGGTACCGATCGGTGCGGGTAAAGTATTAACTTATGCGCTTACACATAAAAAAACAGGTAAAACATTGCGACCGTTTCTTTGCGTAGATCAACCTGCAGCAATCTGTACCGGAAAACCCGCTGCATTATGTTAGCACCCATAGGACGGAATCATTGATTACAAATTAGTGTTTAATTCGAAATCTAGGTCCAAATATTGTATATATGTATTCTTTTTCGAATTTTTGGCAGTTTCACATGGTTTATGCCAAGCTTTGCTGCCACTGGTAATAGGTTCAAGCTTTCACTTATTAGCTTTTCAATTCTAAAGAGATTTTTTTGAAAATTCTTTGATGCAATATATAATATCAGTTGCAGAGTTTTTGTTGTTGTGTTGCTGCGCTGTGCGCTACGAAATAGTTCTTAAATTAGTCAAATCACAGTTAGGCTCTGCATGTGATACGGTAAATTCGTATTCGTTCTTAACCCTTTACTGCATGATATATTAAATAAGTGACAATTTTTTTTTAATGTTAATGTGTTTATTAAAACTTCAGAATTAATTATAGTTTTTTTTTTTTTTTATGTCCAAGTGGTATGTGATGATAGACAAAATAGTTGTGTTTTATTATTGCTAATGATATGACAAACAAACCCCATGAGGATTTATACGCTAGTTTTTTTTATTTTTTTAGAGTAAATAAACTGTAAACATGTCAAACCATATATGGTTTCCTATGCGGTAAAGGGTTAATAATTATGAATGATAGCTATCATGGTTCGACCCTGTAACAAATATATTTTTTTAATGGTTAATCAAATAATATAAGCAATATGGGTGCACGCGGCGAAGCCGTAGAAAAAGCTAGCCTGTTATATTTTTTACACTCAACAAGGATAATTCGGTGCCTGTTGCTACCTAGAGTTTCCTTTCTTTCTTAATAAGTTGATTTTTAATCGACGTCGCAAGGCGTGGGTTGTAACTTTGTAAAAGGTCAGTGGAAAATACCACGAAACACTTAGGGTGAAATATTTTTACAAATATCAGGTTGGCGGAAAAATATTGCACAAGAAATTGTAAATTTCTAGAATTTTCCGGAATATTTAGTATTGATCTGGGATACGTAAGAATATTGTAGAAGGTTCTCGAAGCTGTCACATCAAGGGTATATAAAGGGGCGCTAGTGAGGATTTGGTTAGTTTGTGAAAATGATCATCTTTTACGAGTGGCGTCAGGGACATAACGTGAGTGTGGCTACCGCTAACATCACCAAAGCGTTCAGTGAATGTGTTTTATTGCGATGGAAGCTAAGCCGCTGGTTTGCTCGCTTTGCATCGGGAGATATAGCTCTTGAAGAACACGAGCGATCTGGGAGACCATCCACCTTCGACGATGAGGAATTACTCCGCTGTTTAAAGGCTAATCCAGAAATAAATACACGTGATTTGGCAGAGACTCTTGGCTGTCATCATTCGACCGTCGAGGCTCATTTACACAAACTCGGCTATCGTAAAGTAATGGCACGATGGATTCCACATCAACTGACTGATAGTCATCGTCAAGTCAGAGTTAGTATTTGTGAATCGCTTCTTTTTCAGCCACATAAGAAAGTGTTTCTTGAAGATCTGGTAACTGGCGATGAGAGCTGGACTCTCTATGATAACAACACACGGCATGCCGTCTGGCTTCCTTACGACGCAGAGCCACCAACACAGTCAAAGCCGAACCATCACTCACGCAAGCATCTTCTCTCCGCTTGGTGGGATGAAAAGGGCCCACTCTATTACGAACTTCTCCCTGCGAGAAGTACGATTACGACTTCCATTTATACTGAACAGCTTCAGAAACTGGCTGACGCAATAAGAGATAAACGACCGAGACGTGTAAATGTTACCTTACTCCATGATAATGCGCGACCTCATGTCGCTTCGGAGACTCGACAAAAAATCGTAGAGCTTGGATGGTACTCGGTTGCCCACCCACCGTACTCACCGGATCTCGCGCCGTCCGACTATCACTTGTTCCGACCACTAAAGTTTTAATTGCGTGAGAAAAATTTTCAAAACTACGAAGACCTCAAAATGGCAGTGGACAATTTCCTTTCTGCACAGCCTCCGGAATTCTAGGCGCAGGGCATCAACAATATACCAACTAGATGGGCCAGAGTAATAGAGTTATTTAGGGATTATATTACTGATTAATTATTGTAAATAAGAAAGTTATCAATAAATTCATTAAGTCTTATATCTTGGTGCAAGACTTTTCCGCCAACCTGATAATTAAGCTCACTCTCCGTTTCCGCCCAACGTTGTCGCGAGCGGTCATGCTATTGAGTTTTCCGGAAATTTTACTTAAAAAAAATGACCTATTAAAAAATCCAAATTTTACTGTCATTATAAGAGTCATACAGTTAACATCAATACCTACAAAACAGTGTAATACCAGCCGCTCGCTTCTGTAAAATTTCCTCGTGAAAACTTAGGTGAAGGTATTGATATTTGCCAAGACCCCAAATCCAACACATTTACACTATAAACAGGCACTTTGAAAAATCTCACGTGAAAAGTCTCACAAGAAAATAGTTTTCTTTTTTTTTCTGTCCGACACTTTAATCTTTGAGTACGAAATTAATGATGTCCTTTCATGTTATGTTCGTCGTATTTATGTCCATATTTCGTACGCAGGTGCATGGGAATGGAAATCAAAAGGAATTACGATACGCCGGAATTCCACGATGACCTTCGCAAGATGTACATGCGAGCTGGAGTCAATAACGAGGATACGGTGTTCCTCTTCACTGATACACAGATCACAAAGGAGGAATTCCTCGAAGACATTAATAATATGCTCAACTCTGGTAATTGATTCATATGTATGTAGAGTTTAAAAGAATATGTAGTGATGGGTAGATCAACGGCGACCTAGGGCCCTTTCCCACGGCAAGATCCCGTTTTTTACGGGTAAGGTTTTTTGCAGGATCCTGTTTAGTGGTGTACGTGTTTAAATATATGTATTCACACATGCATCCTGGTTGCAGTATCCGGTAAACACGATGCTTGTGTGAATATGTATATTTCAACACGTACACTACTAAACGGGATCCTGCAAAAAACCGTACCTGCATAAAACGGGACCTTGCCGTAGGAAGGGGCCCTAAAAAAAGGTACGTTTAATGTAATACGCATTGTCAAGGCGATGTGGGAGAGGAAACCCCGATGATTCTAGGGCGTCCAGCATAGGCGTTTCCTCTAGGGCGTACGATATTATAGTGTGTTTATTGGTGATGTTCGACAAGATGTATGAACGTGAACGATCCAAAAGGGGTACGTAAGGATCGTAGCGGGTGGCGTTTTTTAGTTTCTGCCTAGACCGATGGGAAAAGGGCGTGAGTTTATGTATGTGTGTAAGTGAAGTTCTTAGTAAATCCCAGTGTTGGGAAAGAGTCCTTATGCAAATAATTAACGTATTGTGCTGCTAAGTTATGGCATAAATTACGCAGGTTATCATTGTGCAGGCTTGCTAATGATAAAGTTAATCGCTAATTTAGGTGAGGTACCGAACCTGTTCGAAGGTGATACGTACGAAGCTGTGCAGAGCGGCTGTCGCAACGACGCTGCGAAGGCCAACGTCAACCCTGCTGATCGTGACGGTGTTTACTACTTCTTCATTAACAGAGTACGAGGGAAGCTCCACCTCTGTATATGCATGAGTCCCGTTGGAGAGGCATTCAGGTAAATTCGGCGACACGGTTGGCGCAGTGGTTAAGCGATTGACTACTGCGCTGTGTGTCGCGGGTTCGATGGGAATCGAATATTTGTTCCGTGCGGGAGCACGGAACAAATATTTTTATGACCAACAAGTAGTTGTTCCGGGTCTGGCTGTTTTTGTATGTAAATTTAAATGTTTGTAAATGCACCCACAATACAGGAGAAATTCCTAGTGTGGGGCAACGTTTTTTTTCTTTAAAAAAAAAAAAAAAAAAACAACTAACACCTTCTACTGCTATGCTTTCGGTAGTCAGCACCCTAATTGCTGCGTAACACATTATCTATCTCAATCTGAATAATTTTGAAGGATATTGCTAATCCATTGCTTCATATGCTCGAAAATATTGGTCTATTCATCAACCTAAATAGCGCAATGAATGTTGTTGAACTGTCAAAATGAAACCCATTGCTACTGATAGCGTATTATGCAATTACCCCGCTGGTCTTAGCAGGCCCGAAAAATAGCAGACAGTACCTACAATGATGTGCTGATGACATCTAATCGACCTTCCTCCAGCAATTTCCGGGTATCTATCAAGTAGTTGGATGCATTTTCCGTGTAGTCCTACATAGAAATGCTGGACATGTTTAGAAGAGTAAACTTTTAACTTTTCCTGAATAATCAGGAGACCATATTTAAAAGTTTACGTAAAGTTAGCGTCTTTGTCCTAAATACCGTCGAACGGGGTGACTATGTGCCTGGCAGGGGAAAATGTGCAATTAATAATCTAACTCAAATGTGTTTAACGCCATATTTTTAAATCACTAATAGATTCGTAATATCTCGTCAATCTATTAGTGATTTAAAAATATGGGGTTAAACACATTTGAGTGATTTTCACCTGCCAGGCACATAGTCACCCCGTTCGACTGTACGCAACCTTTTACATAAAAGGTTGCGTATTTTGGACAAAGACACTGATTTAATAAGGAAATAACTGAAAACTATCTAAAATCGTTTCGATCGCAATAACAATTGCTTTGACCAGAACCTGACACATATACCTACTTGTCGCAACGCATCCAACTTGGAACGTTGCCAACACTTTCACATTGAGCTCGCAAAAAACGAAAGTGGAGCGTTATTTGGATGTAGAATTGGTAAAAATTTACTTGAAATACCTAAGTATGACAAACATGAATTTTGTACACAGTTCAGGTGACTTAAATAAGTGTTGACTAGTGGAAGTGCAGGCCGGCTTGTCGCCGATGGATCAATAAATTGTTGATTAAGGTCAGCGGAAGGGCGCGCGGGACTCACGGCTGCGCTGTGCAACGCTCCGTACCCTGCACCCCCCGATGCAGTGAGCTGCTGCGCCCTATATTTTGTAATAAATTGAATGACGCAAATTGAGATTAAAACGGCACGATTCTGTTTTGCCTATAACTTATCCATATGATGAAAGTATTTTAGTACGCAAATTGAGATTTAAACGGCACGATTCTGTTTGGCTATAACTTATCCATACGATGAAAGTATTTTAGTACCTGTCTGCCTAATTGCAAAGTTTCCTAGAATGTGTTGGCATTTCACGTAACTTATTAAAACACTAACGATTATACTTCCATTCCTCATATCTTGATACCTACTTAGGTGACGATCGGAACTATTTTTCCCGATCGTTCAATGCTTAGTTCAAGAGTCAATGTGTAGAATTAGATAGATTATAGAATAGATTATGAAAAAAAAAATGCAAAATGCTAATGCTTTAATTACGACTTTTCTTTTTTACTTTACAATCAGTAAGTATTATGTTTTACAATAAGTTATTACAATAATAATATTTAAAAAAAAAATGCAATATGCCAACGCTTTAATTACGACTTTTCTTTTTTACTTTACAATCAGTGAGTATATGTTTTACAATAAGTTATTACAATAATAATATTTGTATATTTATTTACACTTAGAAGAAAATGTCAAATAAGTAGGTAGATACTTTTTTATTTTGAATCACACGTATGAACGATTGGGCATAAAAAGTTTCGTTCGTACACACTTTGAAGTAAAGAAACTTTTTTTGGTCGTCTACAGTGTTGACGACAAGATGTTACTGATCGGGAATATTCGCAATTTGGCAACATTGGTAGGAATCGACACAGATTATTTTTTTAAATTATTTATTGTATCAAATTGTATCACACTGTACGTAAAATTTCGGTACACACATCATTAGGTATTAATAACCAGAAAACACCTGATTTCCTTACATATACTATGCAATTTTCCATGAAACACAAACAACCGTGTTTGCGTGTGTGTATTATCGTATAGCACGCAGACGCGGTTGTGTGAGTGCGATGTAGCGTTTAAAATCGTAGTCAGTCCGCGCCTTAAACTTACTTTTATGTTTCGTAGACGTCGATGCCGAATGTTCCCGTCTCTGGTAAACTGTTGCACCATTGACTGGTTCACAAAATGGCCGCCTGAGGCTTTGCTCTCGGTAGCCAAGCAATGTCTGCAGCCGCTCGGGAACGAAACAATCATTGATCAAATATCTACAGTTTGCGTCGCCATGCATCAGGTAACACCAATTCATAAAACAAAGGCTTGAAAAAATTCATCCCTGACAAAAGGCCAACGCTACTAACAAAACTGAAATAGAAGTTTTTATAGGCGTTGTATGAGTCAGCGAAGTATTTTACATTTACGAGCAAACTCAAACTCAAAGCATTTATTTCAAATAAACCAATTACAGGCACTTTTGAATTGTCAAGGGGTCGGTCAGTCAGAAAGATGAAGCTAGTTACCCATTCCAAAGCGTAGTAGGTACCTGTGGAGAAGAACGGGCAAGAAACTCCACGGACACTCTTTTAAATCACAAAATGATTACAAAATATTGGTTACATCATTCATGTTGAAATTATACATGTGAGAACGATGTAGAAAGACGTGCACGTTAAAAGCGTCCCTACTAAAAAGGATTTCAGGATTTTCTCGCTCACGATGGGTTCCGTACCATTCATACCATCTATAAAAACGGCAAAAAAATCATGTCTGTTGTATGGGAGCCCCATTAAATATTTATTTTATTCTGTTTTTTAGTCTTTGTTGTTATAGCGGGAACAGAAATACATCATCTGTGAAAATTTCAACTGTCTAACTATCACGGTTCATGAGATACAGCCTGGTGACAGACGGACGGACGGACGGACCGCGGAACGGGAGTAATAGAGTTCCTTTTTACCCTTTGGGTACGGAACCCTAAAAAACAATTCAGAAATGAACATAAAATAAGCCGTGGCGGCTAAGAGATGAGCAGTCCCTACTGGCGGCGCCCATTCACGAACATTACGTATGGATCAGCACCATTTAGCGCAACCATTTTGAAGGGAACTTATTAATCTAACACACACGCCACCACCAGCGAGACATTTGAGTGAGCATGACACACTCTCATTCGCCATGGCACATTCAAGTCAATGAAAGACGTACCCAGTAAACGGTAGCTTTATAGTTTAGGTACATAGTGCTCACACGTGTGCTATGCAATTATACAATACTACGAGAGAATAGTACAACACTAAGAACTTCTCTTTAGAGATCAAATGCAAGAGATTCAGTTGATTCTATCAATACCGATAGACTTATTGAATGTAGCTTAAAGTAATAATGAATCTTAACAACTTTTACTTAAGGACGGAAATACTATCGAAAAAAAATGATGAAAAATGAAATTATCTACTTTTCTTCGTTCCGCTTCATGAGCTGACCATGCTCATATGTAAACGATGCTAATGAGTTCAGTCTATGCTAAGTACATTAATTCTTTCGCTTTTTACGAATAACCTCTGAAATAAGAGTATACATTTTATTAATACTCTTACTAGTTAAGTTACATATTAATATTTGAAACATCAAGTAAAAATATAAGTATTTTTTTTTATGTTTATTCCAAGGATGTGGACATAATGACGGACCGATTGTATCAAGAGATGAGGCGTTATTTCTACACAACGCCCAGCAGTTACCTAGATTTGCTGAAACTGTACATGGTGCTGCTTGATAAGAAACAACAGCAAATTATCCGCGGCAGAGACAGAATATCTTGTGGATTGGAGGTAATATCGTCAATCGTTAAGATGCGTAAATTGATGTATCTACCTACTAGTTGAAACTACCCTGTTCTATTATATTTCTATATAGACCAGAAAATACATAGGAATAAATATACAATTGTTACTACAAAGCATACATTGGGCGGCCTTATTGCTTTCTGCGATCTCTTCCAGGCAAACTTGGAATGTACAGTGATTGCGTGGATATAAAAAAATGGTGATTTCATTGGTGCAAACTAATAGGTGTACTTATACAACGTGTAACGTTAAATGCGCAAAACCTCAGACACCCCAACTGATTTTTAATTCAATTGACCTATTTCAGAGAGAAAATAAGTCATGAAAAAAATTGTAAAGGTTTTATGTGCTGTTTTAGTTTTAGTGGCCATTCTGATCGTTTCTTGCATCTGCGATGACGCTTTACCGAGGGAGGAGTCGTCACCGGGCCGCTGCGCCGGGCTGACATTGGGTTGCTTGACCTATTAATAAATAGACACGGCAACGTTTATAATGAAGATTTTTTGAAAAATGTGACCTATGTTAAAAAGTGGTTCAATTAATTCTGCTCGTTATTCTGATCAAACTATTTTCAGGTTTTGCGCATTTAACGTTACACGTTGTATACATAGGTATAATAAATAAGGTATAATAAATACAAAAATAAATATTTATTAATGAATAATAATAATAATAATCCGCAACTTACAATTAAACATATAAACAACGAAAATAAATGACGACCACAGATTATTGCAACTACGGAAACAAGATCGCAACAACAAGTAGGAAATGTTCCTTCACGAGTCTTAAATACAGCTAACGATGTGCGCGTTTTATTTGAACTGGCAATGTATTCTATAAACGAGCGGCCTGGACAGAAAAGGATTTGTCGAAAAATGATACGGAATAAATTGGCATTTTAAGGTTTAAATTATCCGATGAGCTCAAAAACTTCGTGTGGGAGTCGCAAAAATACTGAAAACGATTTTTTTGAGATAGAGATGAAAAGAAAGAGGGGAACAGAGCACATTATACAATAGGGAAAAAAGGAAAAAAAAATCATTGTAAAATGAAAAATACCTACTACCTACACCTACTTTCTACAGCAAGTCAGATGTCGATGATTAATTCGACAGCTTTCGGTTCAATTTCGAATAAAAAGAATCCCATGATTTCTCACGATTTTCAGACGGTAAGTCTCATGATCACACTTGCCCACACTGCGCGCTGTTTCCCGAAAATCCCGTAAAAAAAAAAAACATGCCCTACTGACCCACTACGGACTATTCTTTTATAAGCACTTACATCATGTTCACTGGTAATGTCCCTAAACTCAGAAGGACAAAAGAAAATTCCAACCTACTCGTTGGAATTTTATTTTTTCCTTGCAGCATTAAAGTAGCAGAAAGAGAATGTATAAATCGAAACTTCGAGACGTGCATTCTTTCCTACCGACCCTCATTTAAAAAACCATTTCCTTAGAGATCGAGACCCAACTATTCATAACAGTACTTACCTACATATTGACCTTTACGGTGGCTTTCAATAAAACTCATCAAACCTAATACTTGCTCACAAATATTGGTACCGAGACATGGATTAATTGAAGGGTGGAACAAAACAGAGGGGAGAAAATTCCATGGGGAACGGTTTTCAATGTCTCGGTTTGAGGGGAGATGAAGACCTTGAAAACAGGTCACGGGCGCGACCTTTAGCAACATAATGTATAAGTAGACACAAATTATCAAGGGCACACCGTTACCTAACTAAGTACCTACTATGAATGTTATTGTTTTCAATAACATGAATGAAGGTGAATTCGTAACTATTGTTAATGGTGTTTTCACATTTTACATAAACAAAAGTTATCGTATTTACTCCACGCATTCACAAAATTAAATATAATGGTAAAAGTCAACTGATACACCTGCTTGTATAATAATATACAGATAACAGGGTGTAACGAGACCTTTCACGTAGCCGTTAACTACGCATTCTGAATACAAAACTCAGTAACTTTTTTCAAATATAATTGCTAGAAAACTGTTATTTTGGTAAGAAATTTCGCTGATCACGGTACCTAATACGCAACGTAACGCTCGTGGGCGTATTTAAAATCATGTTATAACATTTAAAACTTGTTCTCGTAAAAAAACATATTAAAAAAGTTCAAACCTTGACCTTCAATATCTCTGAAACCAAAAGGTATCGCCCAATAAAAACAAAATCGTTATAACAGAAAGAAAAACGACACCCGTTATATTTTAAGCTTTGATATGACTTTGAAAATGAAAATATGACTTTGAATTAGTGTCCTTGAACTTACCTATGTCAAATCGACACGACGACTTTAAAAAAAAAAAATAATATCCTTGATCTTACACGTCCCTACACAGAAACTATACCAAACATATGAAGTTGTAGGAGTGATGGAACAGCAAGTTCGTGAAATGGAGCCTATCCTTGCGAAGAAAGCAGAGGAAAGCATTGCTCTGGTTAGCAGGCTGAAAGTGGAGCAGAAAGCCGCTGACAAAGTCAAATCTGCGGTCATGAAGGACGAAGCCGCCGCCAAGGTACGCTTGATTCACCTTCAAGCTTCGTTCTGTGCAGGACTTCCGAGAAATAGATTAAATAATTTTTAAAAGCAACTTTATTTTTGCAAATCAGTGCCAAAAAAATAAATTAAAGCAATTTTTCACATTGCAGTGCTTTTTTTGGAAGTCTGTTGCTTTTTTTTTTGTAAAAACGTTTTCATTCTTCCTATATTTAGTTACCTACCCCAATAAAATCGTATAGATACCACTACTTGCTCTGTAAACAACAGGGTCATAGTGGATTAACGTATGACTTAATGAAGTAAATTATAAAAATATTTCTAAATCGGTCCACAATTATTGATGAAAATACCGATAAACATACTTAAATACATACAGACGAATATAATATGTAGAACCTTCTCCTTTTTTGAAGTCTGAAAATATATATATATCATACTATTGATTTCTTATGCCAATAACCTTTATCTCTAGATAAAAGCAGATGAGGTAAGAGAAATAGCAGCCGAAGCGAAAGCGGACTTGGCACTCGCAATGCCCGCTATGGACGCCGCAACAGCTGCCCTGAAGGCGCTCAACAAAGCGGACATCAACGAACTGAAGGCCTTCCAGAAACCTCCCGTGCTCGTGCGGTTTGTCATGGAGCCTGTCTGCATACTGCTGGGTGCAAAGTTAGTATCATTCAGCAGCCAAATTAAACCTAATCCACTTCTTTCGGTGTTCGGCGAAACTTTACAGACTTGTGGGAATTGATACCAGACATTGATCTATCTATATTCAGGTTTCTTTTCTTTTAATTTCTATAATATATCGACTCCTTAAACTTCAGTGAAGTTTCGCCCGTTTTATTTGAAGGATTAATTTGATTGAATACTACAATATTAAGCTTAATGGGCTTTACAAAACCTCTTCATTTTCATAATCTGCTAGCTCTGTCGGCTTCAAAGTCAGTTGACAAGTTAAATTGCAAGATACGAAGACAAACACACAATGCTCCGATTTTGGTTGGACACTTTCTTTGTCAAATTGCAGGCGAGGCAAACCCCCTAAATAAATTTAAAAATAATATTCTCATAAATAAAATTCTTCAATTTTCTGCAAATAAAATGAAGGCGTGGGATATGACTTAATTTTTTTAGCAGAATATTCCATTCGAATAATCTTATTCTATGTATTTATATTCAACATTAAGTACAGAAACTAACTCACTTTCTCGTTCAGCAAAAGGAGTATCGTACTCCTTTTGCTGAACGAGAAAGTGAGTTAATCTAGATCTTATTCAACATAAACTCGGTCCACGACACTGATAAATTAATCAGGAAACTCCTAGCCTGTACACTGATTAATTCTGATTGTTTCACCGAGGCTATCTTAAACGCCGCATAACGCTCAAATAATATTCTTTATTTGACCTTCTGGCAAGAATTCCGAGTGCACAAAACCGCGATAGTCAAAGAAAACAGTCAACATGACTTTGACTTTTGATCGACTTTATCGTGGTTTTTCGGTTTCGGTTCAGTTGGAACGCGCCACTCCGAAGCTTGTTGACTCGTTTGCATGTCAAACTCGTAAACCCACGTCTTGTCACCGGTAACAATGCGTTTCATGAATGTTGGGTCGGAATTGACTCGTTCTATGCCCTCAGCGACTCTTATGCGATTGAGTTTTTGGAGAAAATTCAGGTCTTTTGGCACTAGCTGAGCGGCAACATGTTTCATACCCAACTGATTATTTAAAATGGTACAAATCGACTCGTGAGACACAGAAAGTTCGGCAGCTATCTCTCTCAAACTTGAATGAGGATTTTCAGTCACTATTTCCTTCACTTTTGTGATGTTAACTTCAGTTGCAGACGTTGATGACCTACCAGAGTGAGTCAAATCTTCCATCACATCTCGACCGCTTTTGAACGCCTCATACCACTCATAAGCACGTGTTTTTGATAAAGTCGATTCACCGTAAGCCTTCTGTAACATTTTCAGTGACTCCGAACACGCAAATTCCATTGGCGATGCAAAATTTAAGACAAACTCTTTGTTCGATGTTTTTGTCCATTATGAAATTCGCCATACAAACTAGATATGATATAACTAAAAACAGCAGTATAACTAATCCAAATAACAGATGTAACTCAAACTCCGCGAAAATGGAAAACAGTTGTGCCAATATACCTAACAACAACAAAAAAAAATGAATTTGGAATCATAAAGAAATCATCCATTCCCCGTTAGACTGAATACATCAATAACATTACATCTTCATAACTATGGCGAATAAAATACTATAGGTTCATGGTTATCTGTGTAAGGGTGGCGCCATGATGGTTTTCAAGCGTATATTATACGTAGGTCGAACGCATCCAAATTAATTTATTGAGTCTGTGTTGGTGGACCACCCTCAACTACCTGCAGGCGGCTCAGTTTGCCACCCTTGTTAAATTTCAATATACACATAAATTGATATAGCCAACCCCATCAAAGAGGGTGCAACACAGTACATTCAATTTGTATAGTACTGTCTGCCCCCCTAGACAGGAAGGGAATTAATCTCTCTATCTACCTGTCCACAGTTCATAAAATCAATGACAGACAATATTGATGCCGCCAGGCTGTCCGATGTTGGCCGTAGATTGGATTTCATACGAATGTTCGAGTTATTACAGTAAAGACTAGGGAGAGTAATAACAGCAAGGGCAAAGTGTGACAAATGACAACATTAATGAAACCCTATAACAAACATCAATAAACCCATTTCTTGACTTTTCTATCCTGGTAAAAAATCGCAGCCTCTATCTTTATTTGGACTTCACTATTGGCTTTAACACCCTCGAAACCCATAAAAAGACGAGAGAGAAAGTCGCATGGAGGGTGCATAACGCTGTGACGATTTCTACAAGTTTACTCGTACCGCAAGCCGCGTTAAAAAACTTCGTTTCAAAAATCTTTTAATCTCTGTCAGAATAGTTTATTTTATAATAATAACCTGTCAGTATAAATGACAATATTGTAGATACTTTGAACTTCAAATATACCGTTCCACGGAACGTTTAATTGTATGTAAACAGTGTTCCTAATTGTAAATTGTATTGTTTTTGACAAATTTTCCTATAGCATAATCATATCTCGTCGATTGACGTCCAATACCGGATTTACTATCGCCAAAATCTATAGGTTTATCACCCAGGGCTCTCTCGGTAGCTTAGTTACCTACTCATCGCAAACTGTAGCAAATGTAAACACACGTATTGGGCCTCGGTCTCAAAGTCATTGATAACGGGGCGGGAGCGGCGGCGGCACGGGGGGCGGCGCGGCAACACATACCAGCAGCGGGGCAATTGCGTTACACATTATCAATCGGAATCGGTTTCATTTTGACAGTTCAACAACATTCATTGCGTTATTTACGTAGTGAGCACACAAATTTTTTGAACTTATGAAGCAATGGATTAGCAATTTGCTTCAAAATAATTCAGATTCCGATTTATAGTGTGTTCCGCAATTAGGGTACCGGTCTCGAAGCCAGCTGGAACTGCGAGCAGATCGCACGGCGCTAGAGCGGCGTAGTGTTGTGTTATGAAAAATGAGTGTCTTTGTTCGCGCACGAGCTCGCTATTTAGACATTCTAAATAGCGACGACAACATCTTTTTGGTACCTTCATAACGTTACTTTTAAAGCAAATAATAATATGCACAACACTACGTCAATGCAGATGCGCGGGCATCGCTAGACTGGTGCGCTTCGCTCGTACGCCGCTCTCCGCGCCACTACCTTCGAAGCCAGCGGGGTAATTGCGTAACACACTATCTGTAGCAATGGGTTTCATTTTGACAGTTCAACAACATTCATTGCGTTATTTACGTTGTTGAGCAGACACATTTTACGAACATATGGAGCAATGGATTTGCAATATCCATCAAAATGATTCAGGTTGAGACTGATAGCGTGTTACGCAATTAGGGTGCAGTTCCATATACATTTATGCATTGAATCGCGCCGCTCCACACGTCGCTGCCGCCGCCGCGCAGCGCGCGCTGGCTTCGTGTCCGTAGCCTTAGGGTAGGCGGGAACTACGGAACATCACGATACGTTATACCTTTTGTTGTGTCTACGTTCGTTCAACAGAGGGGCAATTCCCGTACTTTTAAAAACGTTCGCTTTCTAATCTCAGTCTCAATCTGAAATATACAATCAATTTACCTACATTTTTGACAAGTTTTTGACATTGATGGTCGGTGAGATTATATTGCGACTTGAATTTGAACGCTTTTTAAGTACGAGATTGGCCTTCTGATCTGATCTTCTTTTATTTATTGTAGACACCAGCACAAAAACTACCCGAAACTGTCAAATTTTCCCAATCAACTTTGAGCCTTATACCTTAGGCGATAAAGTTGAAAATCTAGTAAATAAATTTTACAGATTTTAGTAGCTTGATGTGCTGGCGTCTGTACGTCTACTAACACACGTTGCGTTACAGGCCCGACTGGGAGTCAACAAAGAAACTGCTAGCAGATGTAAATTTCCTCGGCAAGCTTGCAGATTATGACAAAGATCACATACCAGAGTCCACACTGAAGAAGCTGAAAGTCTATCTCGTTCATAAGGACTTTAATCCAGACACCGTCGTTAAAGTGTCTAAGGTAACATCTCGTCTATTGTCCTCGACCCTGTAGGCTGGCATACATAGGCATCATACATCCACATTTCACGAGTCGCAGTATTTTTAAGAACGTTCGCATTCTAATATCAGTCTCAATGTGTCAAAAATACAATCAATTTACATACATTTTTGACATTGATTGTCGCTGAGATGAGATAGCGACTTTAATTTGAATGTTTTTTAAATACGAGAATTTGCTTTCAGTTATATTAAGACCTTGTAAAGCCTATAACCCTATAACCCTACGCCCGTCCTGGGAATCGAACCCAGAACCAGACCCGGACACTCAGAAAGTAAAAATAATTGAAAAACAATGATCATTAATATAGGGTGACTGGTAATTAGTGACCGATACTTAAACACATGATTCTACGCATGACAACAAACAAGTTTTATAATGGGACAAAAAGTGAAATGACGATAAAAAAATCAGCTGCTCCCTACATTTTGACGACTCGTACGAACATAAATGTAGGGAACAGCTGATTTTTTTTTTCGAGATTTCGGATTTGGTCCGATAGTAATAGTTGTTTGTAATGATGAGCACAATCATGTGTTTAATTATCGGTCACTAATTACCAGTCACCCTGTATAATTAAATTATGTCGATGCCACGAGGTTTCGGGTGTGAATGGGAAAGTATTCAGGTCACCGTTTCACTAAGTCGTGTTGAAAGAAGACCAGCAGTGCTATTTTGTAAAAATCTCACCGTGACAACTTAGGTGAAGTGAGCTGTCATTAGGGAACACTATTGACACTGCTCACTTCACTTATGATTTCACGGTGAGATTTTTACAGAATCGACCGGCTGGATTTATAATGTAGTAGGTAGGGGGCCTTCAGCTTTATTCTCTGTAGTTATTCCACTATTAAGTAAAATGACAATACAATTATGTATCTTCGAAACCTATATAGGCATACCTATATAGGTTGGGTTGGTAGATACATAATTGTATTGTGATTGAATTTCAAGAATAGAAATTTGAAGTATAGAAATTAACATCATAACTAGACAAGCCGATATCTAAACTATAGTTACTGTATTTTATTATATAGTATATTTTAGTTTTATTTAACTACTTACATCTACCACTACAGGATCACCCATCGTTTCTAAGGTCACAGCATCACGCCTGGACTCCTCGACCCTTTAGGAATTCATACATAACACGTGATATTTTCATAGGTATGCCGTTCCATGGTGCTGTGGGTACAAGCCATCGATATGTATGCCAAAGTGTTCAGAGAAGTGGAACCTAAGATAATCAAGTAAGTCCAATAAGGTTCCCATTTCTCCCAGGTACTTAGTTCCATTTGGTAGTAATATACAAGGTGTAACTTAAATAACGCACAACCTCTTAAGGAGTCATTGTACTCATCATTATGAACAACTTTTACTATGGGACCAAACCTGAAATCGCGAAAAAAAAATCAGCTGTTCCCTACATTTATGTTCGCATAACTCATCAAAATGTAGGGAACAGCTGATTTTTTTTTGCGCGATTTCCGGTTTGGTCCCATAGTAAAAGTTGTTCATAATGATGAGTACAATGACCCCTTAAGAGGTTGTGCGTTATTTAAGTTACACCTTGTAGATAGCGCCATCCACGAAGACGTGCCCCACTCTCTTCTTAATCGTTAGTGGTTATCGCAAGTTCATTCCGCAAGTGTTTGAGTTTTGGCGAAACTCACTAATTAACCACTAATAAGTAATTACTGTGTATCGACAAAACTAACATACTAGCAGAATGTTGCACACTTGTACTGCAAGTTTTAAAAAGAAGAGTGGAGCGCGTCTTCGTGGATTGCACTATCTGTAATATACTTACTGCATGTGATACTTTTTAACAAAGACAGTTTGGCATTGCGTTTTGGAATATTTAATGGAACTTTGACAATTAAAACCAGGAAATGATTACGATAATTTTTATTAGTGTTTTTCACTTAAATCACATAAGTAGATTTAGTTAAAGGTCAGTAGAATGTTACGTTATTACACAAAAGTGATATTTACAGTTACAGTTGTCACACGCAAATACACGCATAATATATAGACGTTATCACTAAATTAAATATCTGAATAATGAGTAAGTTAGTGAGTGATGATTAGCTGCTCGTATGCATAACAATAAAAATAACTTTAGTTACGGAAGTCGGTGGCAAACAACGAAAATTCGAACCCAACGACATGTAAGTTTAAGTTATTTTTCATTTTATACTGTCCTGTTTGGAAGTCTGTTGTTACAAGACAATTGTTAACTACCGATAAGTATAGTATAAAGAAAATATGAATTTTAATTTTTGGGTCTCAATTAGGTATTCATACCAATCGATCTTTTTAGATAGTAAGTTCATAGAAAATAAATCATTTACATTACAGCCCAGAGTACACAACATCGACACAACATCGAGATCATATGTATTTAAAATACAAATAGTGTACCTACACATACACAATAAGGTACACCTTAACTGACACAAAGACAAGTAAGTAATGTAGAAAATTGGAATCGGCAATGGGGACCGGCGACCAACAGGTCGTCAGTTCAAACCCTACCAGTTCCACGTACCGTGTTATCTTGAACCACTTTCAAGCCTAATGGAAAAAGTAGTCAGATCCTGGGTTGGGCCGCCTGGCATTAACGTAGGACTTGCGGCCGCGACCAGCGCGCTCGCCGCGCATGCCAGGCGCACCGAACTCGCCGAGCACGCTGAGCGCACCAGCCTCGCCGAGCACGTCGCCGCGCGCGTCACGTTCGCCGCGCGTCTCGCTCACGCCACGTTCGCCGCGCGTGCCGCGCGCACCGCGGTAGCTGTGCGCACCGCGGTTGCTGCGCGCACCGCGGTTGCTGCGCGCACCGCGGTTGCTGTGCGCACCGCGGTTGCTGCGCGAACCGCGCTCGCCACACACGCCGCGCGCACCACGCCCGCCGCGGTGCAAGCTAGCCTCCCGGTGAATCAGGAACTGTTGCCACATATTGGCATCCATAATCGCATCATTGAATAAATCAGATTGAACTGCGGCATAACGATTTGGAAACATTTCCTGTTCGGCCAATACTCGTTGAGCCTGTAGTAAGGCTGCGGCCGACCAAACGGGAGACCTCATGTAAGGACCGCGTGAGTAGTTGCTGCCGATCGCGGCTGCTCGCATGAGCGTATTCAACGTTGCAAATTCAGTAGGATTAGGACCTGTCACGACTTTTATTATCAGTTTGGTAAGTTCTAAAATCTCTTCTGATGCCGGGTGATAATTCCCTTGCGGAAGTTTGCGCCAATCTCGCGCAACAAATATAGGCTGCCGATTCCTCGGGGTACTGCGTAAGAGGTCGAATATGGCAAGTACATTCGTTTGGGTATCCATGTTATTGATATGACC